>CAEGAE010021004.1:0-112441 GCA_903067095.1 Girardinus metallicus | reverse complement strand
TATATATATATATATATATATATATAAAATTCAGTTGCAAATTTGAAAGTTTATGAAAAAAAAACTAATTTGCTCTGTGTTAAGCTGCTGATGGAAATGTTTCCTACCTTTCCAGGTTAAGGAACACGGAAACATTTCTCTATAGAGCAGGAGAATTGCTGACCAGTGATCCAGGAACAGTTTGTCGGTGTGTTTTCCAAGCACCATGTCAAAAGGTAAAAGTGATTAAGTTGCTCAGGGATCAACATACTGAATCTTTGGGTACGGATCCATTCTAAATCTTTTTTTCTACGCTACTTTTTAATAATATAGATTCATTTCTCAATAAAAATCTTCGCAAAAAAGTGCTTCTCTGTTTTGCGAAGCACTGTCCAGTTGTTTCTAGGTCCACGTCAGCGGTGAAGCTCTCCAGTGCTGGTTTCCTGCCAGTTTTACTTGTTTTCTCATTTTAAAGGATTGCATGCATCATTAGCTGTGTTAAAACACAATATCAGCATAGTAATGAGAACTTAATTCACCTTGTAAAACAGAAAACAGAATTTTCAATGGCATTTGGATCATCTTGGAATGAGATTGCCATGAAAACATGAAAATAATCAAACTGCCAAACCTTGACTGGAATATTTGATACTATTTACAGATTCTTAAAAACTTCAGACATTTACTCTATTTACAAAAACAAAATTAAATTGGATATGTTTTGCAAAAAATTATTGTTAAAATCTGGTCTTGTCTCTTTGCTCTGGACCCCGTTTTGTACAGTTCATATTCAATAAATTCAAATAAGCGAGGTCAGTTTGTCAGATTAAAAGGTACCTTTTGAAAATAACATTTCACTTTTCTTTAAGCCCACATTTTTGAATTAAGTATGTTTTTTAGTGGGCTGATGTGAAATTTAGATTTTAAATGTCATGTTTTCATTACCTGCAAGAGGAAAATAATCATAATTTACAGAAACAAAGCTTTCAAACATCCATCTGTGTGTAATTAATCTATATAATGTGTTACACATAGTGATAAAGTTCCTTGAAGAAGTCTGCATTTGGTCTTATTTCTATTTGCAATAGAATGCCTGCACAGAAACATCTGACAGAACATTCTCACTACACTGAAGCAGTAAAGTTAGTAAAAAAAAAAGTTTTTCAATGTAAAAACTTTTGGCCACGACTGTACTATATGTTCACTTATGTCAACCATTCCCTCTCCCGCCAACTCACCTTTTTCTGAAGGATGCAGTGGAAGATGAAGATGAACATGCCCTGCAGGGAGTTAAAAATTGTAAAAAGGTAGGCCATGATCACGGTGCTCTCGTTGATGTACATAAGGCCGAACGCCCAGGTCAGGCCCAACAGACAGAGTAGGGCGATGGCGCCGATCACCCAGGACCTGCACAGGAAAGGGAAGTAATTGAAAATGAGCAATACTCCATCAGCTGTAGTGTGTTCCTCATGATCAAGATTCAGTCTTGCAAAACTTTGCCTGCTCTCTGCATCAGAAAAACTAGCCAGCTGAGGCATGTGGGATCAGGAGAGAGGGGGTCAGAGTGGGGTCATAGAGAGCCGTGACACTGTGGGAGAGGGATGGAGGAACAGTGGGAGTTTAACTTAAAAGAGTTATACCCTTACAAGTCAGAGTGGATTTCTTCGTTTAGATATCATCTCAGGAGAGGGAAGGAGGGTAAAAAGGCAGATTACATCAACTGCTGCTGTCAAAAACACTACGTATTTTACGCTGTACTTTCAGCGAGGTGCAGCCAAACTCCATCAGTCTGAATACATGTCAGAGGGTTAAAGAATACTACTTTTAATGGGGTCCAGAACTCTAATTGTTCAAAGTAGTTCACTTTCCAAAGAAGAGCTTTCAAGGCTGTAAACTTTTATTTTAAATAAAGGCTACAAATGAATGAGTCATAGGCCAAATGTCATAGAAATGCGGTCATGCTGAGGCACATCCAGGCAGGTGCTTGCATAAGTGTGTCTGTGTGAATGTGATTGGCTTCATGGGGCAGTAAGTAGAGGGACATTACAGCCATTACAAATGACATTTCCCTCCAAAGGTCAAACTTTTGGGTCTGCCGCAGCCGAGAAGATGACTGTTAATTTGATTGGCTGACTGGGCAGTGATCACCTCTAATGCGAAGGATAGAAGCAAAGGGAAGCGGTGGGGGTGGAGGTGTGGGGAGACAACATGTGGAGGAAGATATTAGAAGAGCTATGAGGAAGGAAGGGAGACAGAGGAGGAGAGTAAGTGAGTGAGACCGAGGTGATTGATTCGATGTTACCCTCTGTGGCACCATTCAGGCGAGACAGAACCTCCAATAAAGCTCGCCTGATGACCCTCTTCAATAACGGCTGTACTCATCTCTCTCTTTTATCCCACCGTTTCACCTCTTCCTCCAAATCCCTCTTGAATTACTGTTTCATATCTGTTGCCCCAAATTCACATACCAACATTGCAACACAGTGCCTTGCAAAAATATTCACTCCCTTGTATTTTATTGGGACCTGGTGTAAAATAGAACAAGACAAAGTAGTATATTATGCTTGTGAAGTTGAAGGAAAAAGATAAGATCAACTAATGATGGATGTGAACATAATTTTTTTTTTTTTTTGTCTTGCCACAGATTTTCAGTTTGATTTAGGTTGGGATATTTCAGTCTATTTATATGCATTGATCTTAACTATTGCATGATATCTCTGGCTGCATGTTTAGGGTCATTGTCCTGCTTCAAGATTAACTTCCACCTCAACTTTTTGGAGCCTCTAACAGATTTATTTCCGGATTTTCCTCTGTTTAGTTCCATCCATCTTCCCATCAAAAATAAGCAACCTCCCTGCTGGAAAAAAAGAGTCCTCACATTTTAATGCTGTGAGGACTAACCCTACTGAAATAATACTACTGTTATTTCACAGTAGGGTGAATGTTTTAGGTATAATTTGTGTTCCTCTACATACCAGTTTGCATGCCAAAATGTTTACATTTGGTTTCATGACACTTCTTCTATATTTCCCAAATGGCTTTTGGTAAATCTTAGGAGTATTTGCAGCTTTGAATTATCAATGACTTTCTCATTACCACTTTTCTCTAAAGGAAAGGTTTGTGGATTGCAGGGCTAATAGTTTTTTAGTCAACATATTCTCTCAACCGAAATATGGATAAATGCCAGCTCATGCAGTGTTACAGCTATGATAATTTTTGGCTACTTCTCTGATTTATACTCCTTCCACCTTCAGATTCAACAGTGCTAAGCATAATTTTCAAAGCTTGTAATAAAGTTTTACAACCTAATCCTGCCTTAAACATTTAAGTGTAAAACTTGACTGGTTTATTAAGTCCCTTGATCTTTATGATGCTATTTGTCAGGCCTGAATTTGCTATTGCAAATGGTTATTGCAATTTGACTGTGTTCAATATTAGTATTGCACATAACTGATTGAACTCTTTAGAAATATGAATTAATGAAGTAACACCTATTCAGACTCCCTATGCCACTTGTATGTGGGTATGCATGTCTAATGCAACAGAAAATATTTTAGCAGGGAATTCAGATATTCTAATTCAATTAAGAAAATAAAACAAAGTTATTTTGTTTTCAAAACTTCAGATGTAGCCAGGGCCAACCTTTATAATGAAACAGTTTTGCTGAGATGGAAGCACTAATTTTTTTTTTTCCACATCAGTTAGTTAGATTGCTCACTATCTGAGGTCAATATTTGCAATAAACCCAAAGCAGAGAGACATTACCACTGATTAGGGAAATGTTTCTTTATAACTCACAAGCTATATTATTCTAAAGTTCTTTCTAATATCTTGCAATCCTGGTGGTTGTTCAAGACAGTTCTCTAAGAAACCTTTTTACCCTTCAAAGAACAGATGTTGACTTCTGAAAGCTCTTGGCTATACCATTTAGGGATATCCAGGTAAAGGGGACCGAATACAAATGATTGTGACACTTTTCATATTTTTATTACATGTAATTAAGTCAGAATTGTAGTTCTTTGCACAACTCTGCCAGATTAAATCACAAGAACAATTATTGAAAACTGTAGTTGTAATGTGACAAAATGTTAAAATCTTTTCAAGTCAAATATTTGTATACTAGAACCTAATAAATCATAGGTGGTCAATAAATTAAGTTTATAAGGTATTTTGAGTAGTTTGCTCAAACAAATAAAACAAAAACAAGCGAACCAAACAAAATGTCTCACTAGAAAGACGCCTTACCAGAATCAATCCACAACAAAGATAACTGAGGGTGGCGTGAGATTAAAGAGAAAAAGAAAACAAAGTGAAGAAAAATAAATTGAAAGCAAAAAGAAGAAATAAAAAACCAGAAATTATGATGGTGATTAAAGGGGGATAATAGATACTGAAATAAAATATATAAAAAAAGACATAATGAAGTGAAAGATGATTTCACACAATTTAGACAGCTTTCACCATGCTAAGACAGACCAGGCTACGGAAAGACACAAAACAAAACAAAAGCATAAAATTTTAATTTATTGATTTCTTTTCTTAGTGAGTTTTCACATTAAACCTGTATTGCACACAAAGATAAGCAGATAGTTTTCAATAACTTTTTGCTAAGCGTTTAACATAACAGATTTCATAAAACAATTTCTTGACAGGGAAAATCAAATGAGAACTTCAGTAAAGACAAGTCATTTAGTGATTTATATTATTATCTGTCCACAGCTCAGGCAGGCTTGTTAGCTTCTAGCTAAAATCCAGGTTGAATTACATTGAAGTTTGAACTTGAATTAAGAAATTACAGAATATCAGGTTGGTTCCGTCTCTGTAGAACAAAACCCTTGAAATGAGTTATGCAACTTAAAGAAAAGTAAATTCTTGTAAATATGAAATATGTTTCAATTAGACTTGATACAAAATGTTGATCTGAGATGTACGACAGCTAGCCAGAAGCTATTTAGTAAAGCATTTAAAAAAAAATAAAATCTTTTTTTTTATGTGATAAAGTTTAATTCTTTCAAGAGTTAATCCAGTTTTTTTGTGTTGGAAATTCTTCAAGAAATTGGAAATTCTTTGGACAGTTTGGACAATCGAGATGAAATTGATGATTAGTTATAGAGCCACGTTTGATGTAGAAATCAAAAACAAGATGTTTGCAGAAGTAACTTACACCAGCTGTAAAGCAAAGTGGTGGAAGGGTGAGAATTGTGGCTTGTTTTGCAACCAAGACTTTTATAAATTTCTGCAGCATAAAAGCCTTGAGTCTAATGGAGGTGTACTCTCTTTTCAACATGACTGTATATCCTTTCCGGTTCATGTGCTTACTGCAAAATGCACGGTTTACAAGGTTTAACTCCCGTGCACTTATGTAGACATGTTTGTAGCTGATTTCCTGTCACCAATCTAATTTTAACTCTCAGTTAACAAAAGCTAAATCTGAACGTTTGCTGCTTAGAGCTCTTATCTGGACTATGTCCTCTAACTTTATTAAATTTCTACAGCTTCGTAGGGTTACTGACTGCAGCTGAAAGTGCTGTGCATTTATGCAGGTGGCAGCACTTGTAACTTCATTAATTAGTCTTCACCTAAGCGACAGACACAGCCTGGTGAGGGTCCTGAGGGTAAATGACACAGTGTGTTTGTCCTCCGCTCAGACAGGTAAGCTGTCAAACATAGCATCACACTCTCCATGTTAAATATTTGTTAAACACAGCTTAGGTTCTGAGCTTCATTACATCATAGATGTAAAGACATATTCGCGCAACACTCTGTTTCACATGACTATTTCCAAGTACAAAAGAACTGTACTTGATTTAGAACATCAGTCGGAAGTTAGTTTAGTGATTGATTTTCAGTTTTTTCCAGCCAATACCGAATCCAGCTGACTGCAATTTCTCTTTAAGAAATACACAAATAAATAAAATAAATAAATAAGCATTCTAAATACTTTTGTTACTTCTTTCTGACTATGAATTATTAATATCGTGAAGAGCAAATACTTTCTGTTTGTGGGAGAAAGCATTTGCTATAATACGTTGTTTAAAATTTTCAGAGACAAAAACAGTTGACATATTACTGGCCTACATGAGTGTTTAACAGTGTTTAAACGAATCAGAAGTCCGGTTTTTAAAAATTTACATTGCTCCTTAACACGCAAGTTGAAGTCCTTGACAGTCGTTTTCCTTTTTAGTTTATCTAAAAATCTTTAATTGAAGTAAAGATAGAGAATGTAATCAATCTAATGAGGTTATTCTGCTGGCAAATTATTTTTTTGTTCCTTTTTTTTAGTGAAACAAAAAAATACAACCTAATTGATATATAGTCTTTTTTTAATGCACTAAAAAGAGAGTTGATTAAACTTAAATATTTTGTGCTAAGTGATCACAAGAAATCAGGTTAAGTTTACTTAAGTTAATTTATTAAGTTTATTAAGGTGTCGAGGCAAATAAAGTAAGTGTGACTTAATTCAATTACTTTTTTTTTGAAGTTGGAACTCCATTGTCTTTTTTTAGTGCGGGCAAGATAACTCAAATGACGTAAACATAATAATTTGCTTACACATTCAGCTGTGCCAAACAAACCATACACCTCCACCCTTTCATTACCCAACCCCAATCTAATTCCAAATGAAACCAAACATTTGAGCGGCATCAAACCTAGAAGCCAAGCAAACAACCACACCCTAAGTCTATTCCCCAAAATGTCAAACTCTTTTCTCAGCATAATTTATCCAAGCTTGTGTAATCCACCCCTGCTTTGAGCATAAGCCCTGCTGTGTAGAGGCAGACTGGCACGAACAGAAAAAACTTACTTGATGTTGTCCAGACACCCTGAGTCTGGCTTGAGGATGGCCGTATGATGGAACATCTTATAAAGCGCGATGCCGAGGAAGATTACATTCAGCTGCAAAACACAGAAATGCAGGCGTGCATGTTAGATTCTCCGCAGCGATGAGACTAATTAAAAGACGCAATGTCAAAGGAGCAACTTACAACTCCAAAACAGCGCACATCATTTCATTTTCCTTCCAGCTGTAATTGGCTTGGGGAACACAATTTCAGCACACAATCAACCCACCTTTGTGTGCTCAAAATACAGCAACTGGAGCTTGAGGGATAATACAGCAGTCATTACATCACTTAATGATCACTGTAACAATAGAAGCACAATTCTCGTACATGCTGTATTTTCGATTGGCCCGCTAATGTGTAGATGGGATGCTTTAATGATGACTGCCTGGACCGTTGTGCCAGGGTCTCAGAGGCTGTCACCAATCTGATCAGGTCATTACTGTGTCGTTTTCAACCGTGCTCTGCTCTTTTTGCTGCTCTGACTAGATCGGCGGGAGACTGTCTGACATTTCTAACCTGACTAAAAAAAAAAAAAAAGGCCACTGGGCAACTGGACATGTATCCCATCGTTTCATTCTGTTTATATCATATAATGTGTTTTATGTGTTGGATCACCTTACTCTATTTCTGTCTCTGTTTAGTTATTCAAGTGGAATGTCTCCTCTCATAACAGTTTGCTGAAACTCATTTGGCGTTGTTCCTATGGGAGAGCTGGGAACTATCTGGCAGCTCATGTTCAACTGGCATTACAGTCAAACAGCTGGGTCAGGAGGAAAAACATCTCCTAGACGAAAAAGTAAATGTCTAATAACATCTTAACTTTGCCGAGTTATTATCATAATCTGTGTAACGTGCAGTGATTTGTGCTCTGTGTCCCCTCCAGAGATTTCCAGCTTGTAGGAATGTGTGCCTCCGTGAGAGCTAATCCATGAATGGGAATTATTAAGTTGACACAAAGTTCCCTCCGCTTACTCTAACACTGCTGAGGAGCTCAGGCAAACCTTGTGTTGGATTAACAAACACCTTAATGTAACCTTTGGCTCCTGCACCAGTATGTCACAGCCTCTCTCAAAGTGAACCTGGTGCCATTTAAAGCTTGTATGTTTTGATAACGTACCATGATGATGAGAGTAGCAGGTCCTATGAAGCTCCAAATGAAGTATGTATCCAGGCGGAGCCAGCACCTGGAAGCAGAAACAAAGAGACATCATGCATGGGAAACATAACAGCAAACAGATGCATAGGCCATAAAAAGAAATGTTGGAAGGTAATAAAATGATTAACATTTTAATCCAGTCTGTTTATCAATGCAGATTGACCATTTTTAAAGGCTGAAAAGACATCAAAATGTCTAAACAAAAATTTTGATATATTTGGTAGTTAAGTGAGTTGTAGATATCCAGGACATGTTCTGTTTAGGCTAACAAGCGAAAACAAAATGATGGAAAAAACAGCCCTTGAACTCATGATATCAATATTAATAGCTCATGTTTACCAATTATTGTAAACAATTGTGCATGTGCAGAAGTCTGAAAAAAATACTGTGTTGCATTCATGTTTTTTTTTTATATTATTTTATATTTTTTTACAAAGTCATCTGTTTTATATGTATGTAACTAAAGTGAGTGTCTCTTTCAGTTAAAGTGTCCTTCACTCACCATTCAGCCTATTTAACCTCAATGTTCAAGGACATGTGTTGCTATATGCACACTGTACAAATATATAAATATGGCATAGCTTTGTCTTTACTACTACTTTCTTAATTTTTAGCTCTTGATTGAACAAAATACAATGTGTTCTCACACATTGATGTCATTACTGTAACTTCCCAAAATCCAACATTAGATTTCTTCAACCATACATAATCAAATATAGATGATTTTTGGCCTGAATCTGTGTATTCTGGCATTTCTAATTGAATAATGGACTGTGTAGTCTTTAGCAGTTTTTTATATTTATGTGGGAAGTGTCAAGAAAATATATTTGGACTCTAAAAGCTTCCTCCATTACTGCTTTGGTGTCACCCATGAATACTTCACATTACAAAGCAAATTTTAATAGTAGACCCATAATAACTAAAAGCTGTTTTGATAAGTCTATATTTTTTAGGGAACAAAACATTCCAAATCATATTGGTCCTTTGTAAGTTGGTTAGCTTTTTTACTTAGGGGTACGTTGGTTTTCGTAGATTTTTTTCCCCTTTTGTAAATCCAGTTAAATTTTTGTGTCCAAAGTTTAAGTCAGTATAAAACAGAACAGTTAGAACCTACCAAATTCAATAAAGTAATTGAAATCAAGTAATTTGAATAAACATATTGCAAAAAGAAAAAAAGTCTCTTTTGTTTTAGTTGGTAAACATTAACATTTTGCTATCAAATATCCAGCCCAAATAAAATGTATTGTAAATTTTAGAGCTTAAATTCTGTTTGTTTTACTAGTGTAAGTAACAAAACAAAATCAACCCCTGCCCCAAATGGCTGCAGACTAGCAAAGAGTTGCTGCCACAATCACAAGGGAGAGAAGAGAAGACACAAAGTAGCCATACAGCAGCTGAAATATGGGAGGACAAAGAAAGGAAGTGAGTGAAAATAAAAGTAGTAAGAGAAGTGTTACAGGTTGGAGGAAAATAGATGACACACACATCTCAAACATACATCACACACAGAGGGGGAGACAGCATGGGACGAGTACCTGTGATTTATAAACCTTTACTTCCCTCTCAGGGCTCAGATATATGACATCGCAACATACTGCAGCTGCTAAAATGTGACACAACTCAATTCATTTGAATACTGAGTTACTGATGTGGACCTCACGAGGCTATTTATAGAGTCTGGGAATGGCTTTGAAGTTAAAGTGGAGAGCAAAGGCACACAAATGAACACGTAATATCTGCACGCAAACACAAAACCTGCATGAAAATACTGACACACCCTGCAATTTCTGACACTGAGGTTAGCTGCATTGGCAAAAGATATACTGCTGTATGCTAAAGCACATCAATCCAAAAACATTTTTCACTCATAAATTGCAGCAAGCAGGGGAGGGAAGAAAAAAAAAAGTCCCACAGTGCCCTCCGCTGAGGTCAGGCCCAGCTGCTTGCAGAGAAAGATGGCAGCAAAATGGCCAACTGATTCATGACCAGCTGCTTTTGAATTATTAATCTTTCAATTTCCAACACATTAGTGAGCCCTCCATTATGGGTCCCTGACTGTGTCACAGAACCCTCCATTAGGGCTCCTTTGCTAAGTTAGAGCTACTGTTCATTACGGGATGTGAATGACGGAGGGGGAAAAAAAGGGGAGATATTCAGGAGTGACACAGCAGGAGTGATGTGTGATGTTTTCACATGTTTTGTCTCAGTGTGTTAATGCTAAAAATGATAAGTGGTGTCATTTTCAAAGCTAGAGTGATAAATGAGTGATTAAAGTTGCTGCTTTCAAAGAAAAGCGATTTCCAGTGAAAATAGTTCTGTCAGTTACTTTTCAGATCGGCGAGGGCCAACCGGCACAGAGCTATCAAAAAGATATTTGGGTACAGTACTACCAAAAACTAATATGATCAAACCTTTAACGACACCTGATATTTCTGTGACGCTCAGCTTCATTCTTCTAACGCATGCTGTGCCATTTATCTTTTCTTCGTTTCTCTTTTCAAACCCGCCGTCTCAAGTTTTCCACAATGCTTCGCTACCTAATGGGATGCAGTGAGATTATTCATCCAGAACTTGGCATTCAGACTCTCATGCTTTAATGATCAGTCTGCAATGAAATATTGATCTAAGTGGCCTGTGAATTGGTGTAGCTTGATCGTTAAGCACAGCTAAATTCAGCCCCTCCCTTGTCTTTCGCTTTCTATGAGGTGATGTGGTATCTGAGACACAATAGGTCCCAGATGGAACAATAAATGTGAACATTTGGGCCAGTGAATCTTTTAAAGGTTATATACCTTACAATATTTCAATATTTTAATTGTACTTGAGGGAAGAGATTTTCTTTCCTGCTAATACCAGTTGTTAAATTCCAACATTCACTTTGTTAATGTCCTGTTTAAATTTCAAACAGCCACAGAATGAGGGACAGCTTATGAGTATGCAAACTTTTCCAAATTTAGCTTTATTACATCATCAAAACTTTAATGTACTTTGTTGGGATTTTATATAGCTTTTATCTGGAAAGAGTATGGCGTAATGACAGACCAACCATCATGAGAATGTTCATCTGAACTGACAGGTTTCACCCAGGCTGGACTCTCATGTGGTGTCTGACAGTGGTTGTGTGTTGGTCAGCTATTTCATTTTGATTAATGAATGAAAATGGAAATGCTGTCAATTTGTCAACATTTCTCACTGTCTCCTAGCAATTCTGTACTGAAGTTTCTCACGAAGAATAAAATGTCCTGTCCAGAATTAACTTTTATCTTGTTCTTGCAACCATAAATGAACAAACAAATGTTTAACTTCCTGTACGTACTAGCATTTATCTGACCTGCAGCTGTATTTACAGCAAAAGATGACTCTACAGATTTTCCTTTAAAACAAAAATACTTCCACTTACCAGTAATGAACGACTTTGCATTGTGAATACTATGTGGCCTACCACATAGTATTCACAGATTTTGGACGGGATACTCAAGTGAAACTGGACATAGCCGTCATAGTTTTTTGTTGCCTACTTTGCATATGTTTCATATGAATGAGATGCATGCTGTTTTCTAGAAGTCCTGCAGCGTCTGAGGTCGAAGGTGTCAACCATACGTCAATACACGACCTTGTGCTTTTTAAACACATCCTCATTCCCCACCACTGTGTGCCCCTGCAGCAGAGGCCAGCCACATTTTGACACAGTCAAGCGCAAACCAGAATGGATGTGTACACAGGCTAACAGTCCACTCTATCACCCCCTTTTTCAAATGCTTTCATTCGCACACTTAAGCCACACTTCTTTTGCTCCCTCCTTCTATCCTGCCTGCTAAATCCTTCCATATTCACACATTTTCGCTGCTGCGCTCACGCAGGCACTCTGTGGTGCATTCTCTGCTACTCGTCCCCGTATTTCTCTCCTCTTCTTCATCCTTCTCAGCTTCTCCCCCCTCTCAGCCTCTCTGTATCGACTCTTGAGAAGTGCCAAAGCTTGTTGAGTCCACTGTGGCAGTCGCAGCCAAAATGACAGCAGGCACTCCAGCCTCAGCCCCCACTTCCCTCCCCTCCATCCTACTTGCCCCATCATCCATTCTCCGCTTCATGCCACGCATTCTTCACCCCCACTACTTACACTCGGTCGGTGCCATAGCTCCTGTAGTCCACGGCGGCCGAGACGGCCACTATGACAGCTGGCACGCCGTACCCTGCCAGGTAGAAGTACTTAGTCCTGGAGTGTTCGCTCTCAAACACCTCCACCAGCATGATGTAGAGCTGCACCCCTTCCAAGAACATCCAGGTGAAGGCTGCCAAGAAGAAGAAATGTAGCAAGGCCGCAAAGACTGCACAGACGATCTGGTGAGAGAGAAAGAGAAGACTTGAATTACACTTGGAGTTGAAATACACACAGAAATATTTAAGCTGGTGGACGCCTGCACTGATTAGTTGGAGAGCAGAAAAAATACTGCAGGCGATAAGGATATGAGTCCGATTTAGAGCAGTAATTTATCATATTCACAAAAGGAAGAACATTTTTAGGGATGAAATTTTTGCTGGCAGGGATACAGTGCCCTGCAAAAGTACGAATTAAACTTTTTCACATTTTGTTATGTTCCAACCACAAACTTGAGTGTGTTTTCATGGGATTTCATGTGACAAATCAACAAAACACTGTGTGTAATTGTCAAATGAAAACAAAACGGACACATGCTGTTCAGTTTTTTTTTTTTTTTTTTTGTTTCAAATACAAATCTGAAAATATTTACTCTCCCCTCCTTAGTAAATACTTTGCTAAACCATCTTTCAATGTGTCAATAGCCAAAAGTCTGCTGGATATGTTTTTAACAGCTTTGTACAAATAAATGCTAGAATTTCAGCTCCATCTGACTCAGACTGGAATGGGAATCTCAGTGAAGAAAAGTCTCTTCACAGAATGATGCTGACAAGACACGTTTCACCATAGATGTTTAGCACTGAAAATATTGTCTTATTCTACTTTGCAAAATAGCTCAAGCTCAGTCGGTTTGGATGGATTGCTTCTTCAAACAATTCTTAATCCTGACAGATCTTAACTTTATTCAGGTCTGAGCTTTGATTCGATCATTCTAACCGATGGGTTTCAAGCAAAACTTTTAATTGTAGTTCTGCCGCTTTGTTTTAAAGTTGCTTTCATGCTAGACGTTGAATGCCTGCCTTTTTTCTTCAGCAGCCTTTAGTCAGCTTTCTTCAAGGATTTAGATCCATTCATCCTCCCACCTGGTCTGGCCACTGCTAAAAGTGAGCATCCCTAAAACATGGTACAGCCATCATCAGGTTCCAAGAGGGGATGTTGAGCTCAATTTTTAAATATGTAACTTCTAAAGAGGACTGGGTTTACCACACCTTACAAACATATCCCATACCATAACAGCAAATATAAGGACAAAGACTCAAAATCACTTCAGGACAGAAACATTAGTTGAGCATGCTTTCACACTTCACTCGTTGTCTACAATTTAAGAGGATAAGTGAGAAGATACAAGAGACATGTGCATTCACAGCTGCAGCCTGTGCTGATTGACCACATTCCAGACAAAGGTAGCAAAGCTTTTTCATCAAGAACTGACAAAAAAGGATGTGAGCTGGGTTGGCAGCACTGACTTTTAGTCAATGACAAATATGGGCACAAAAGAGAAAAAGAAATTGCAGCAAAGTGACTCAGCGACTTTGAACTGAAGTATTAGAGCACAAGTAGGCTTGTCAAAATCCAAACTTGAGTAATTTCAGTTTAAAAACTCTGTAGTTGGGTAAATATGCAGGTTGAATTGCTGTACTGAAGGTGAAGAGTTCAGTTCAATTTGGTATGTAATCAAATCAGCATACATGTTCAGCACTTTTCATAAGGAAAATGGTTACATGTAAAACAAGGTGTTCTTTTTTTTAACAACAGAAACATACAAAACACCTAATTATGAACACATCTATATTTCCTTTACCTTATAAAAAATTCAATAGCAATATGATGTTTTGTTTTGGTAGCATCTCCATTGCAAACTTAAGTTTGGCTTTGCTCAGTCTCAGTAGTTCTTGACTGTAACTGCTTGCAAAGAATAAACTTTTCAAATTGCCACTGACAAATATTAACAATCAACACCTGAGAAAAAGAAAGTATTTTTTTTCACCTTGTGTTTCATACAGGCTAATCTGCACTTCAACAGTGATGCATGTACTGAGAACTCACTTTTAAGTACGGTGCTGCTCTGGAAAAAACGGTCAATCGTGGGGTCACATTTACAAAAATGTGCATCGAGTGGCTCTCTGTTTTGGGAACTGGCTTATTTAATGTTGTCTGCACAGTTAACAGGATAATGCAGTAAGAGAGAATGAGACTGCAGCTCCTTCAGCCTGAGGGAGAAGGTGACAAATGAAGACTGAAACACAGCAATGACATCACCTAAGCCAGCACATAAGCTTTAATAGATTATGAGGCAGGTCTGTGTAAAGAGCACTATGTGTTGTAAATCATTTCTGTGATTGCTGAGAATGGATTTCAAACAGGCAAATTAAAGCCCTCGGTCTGCACATATTTATCATGGGTGAATTAGCTTGCCGTGTAAAGCACAACAGTTTAACGCTATCCAGGTCCTCAATGCTTTCATGAATTAGCTGGAAATTGTTGTACAACCAATCTGTCATTATGTTTTCTTTAAAATGAAAACAAGGGATTTTGGGGAAGAACCACTACAATAAATCCATCAGTTGGTAATGAGAGAAAAGGAAGCCACCCTGAGAAATGTTTGTTTATGGTTATTTGATACTCAGGAGATCTAAGAAACATGCTAATATCTATTATGAAAACAATGTTACAGTGCCAGTCAGATCTGTTGGCATTACTGTCAACAGGTCAATGGCAGTTTATGTCAATGGCACTTCAGAGTAAAACATAGGAACACTACTTATCAACTTATCTTTTCACATTTTACTCTAGCTCAAATGCACAAGACAATAGAGGTCACTGTACAATTATGTCTATTGCCATTCCTCTTGGCATATTCAGAGTTTTGGCCCCTCTCTCGTGATTTCTTCTCTTCAGCTTACAACACAGATCTTCAATAGGATGTGGGAAGATTGTATGCCTGGTGAACTGTGTTGATCTGGCCTCATATTTTCCTGCCAAAAGTCCCGAATGCGAAACATTTTAAGAATTAAAAGAATTTATGTTGTCATGCAATCTAACAAGGTTCCCAAGACCTTGGTAAAGCAAAAGACCCACAACATCACAAATTTACATCATCATTTTTCTGTTGACAAAGAGTTTAGTTTTAGCTCCATCTTATCAGAACTCACTGCTCCAGATTAGGTCCCAGCAAACGTCAACTAACTTTGTGATTGTAGGTCAGAAAAGCCTTTTACGTGGCATCAATCCAAAGCAACTGATTGCATGTAGATACTGTTTAATGGTTTAATGGTTGTTGCTATCACTGTCAGGTTTGGAGGCTATTTTACCCCTCAAATATGGATTTTTGTACTTTATAGTAGCCAATAATTAAAATAAATAGGCTACTGTTAAATTCAATGACACATGGATTTTTATTGATAGGTAAATGAAATAATTAATTCTTAAGATAAATTTTTTCCAAATGAATCAACACATTTAAATTACAGGCTGGATTTTTCCTAAATTTTAGTCTGACACTATGAAGCTGCCAATAATGTATTTATATGAAACTTTTTTACACATCTTTACCAGGGGGTATCAATAACTGTGGGCAAAGAAGTATATCCGACCAGTGGAAAGAATAAAAAGACATAATTTGAACCTTTAAGCAGAATATAAAGTCTAGTTTTTCATTTTCCTCTTTTATGTTCTTGTTAAGGAACAGAGTTCCTGAGCCTTTGGCTAAACAAATAATATGGATGTCCACATGCATAATAATAAGCACAAACTTCTTACTGGCTGATCGGCCTTGTTGATCCCGACTAGAAACAGTGACTCAGCAATGAACAGGCTGATGCAGAGGTTCTTGTGGATGGTGTTGCGGTCACTCTGCAGGCCTCTGAAGAAGCAGAATGTGAAGATGCAGATCAACAGGCAAACGAGCGACAACAGGATCCCGACCCACGTGATGACGTCCAGGAGCATGTCGCGTATGCTGTCTGCTTTCTGTGAGCAAAAGCAAAACAAGACAAGCCGGAGGGGATAATTTAATAACACGTAAACACGCAGCCAGTATAACTATGTTTAACCTTGGTTTACTGGAAACACACGCGGGTCATGTTCCTGTAAGACCAGACACGCACTGACAGAGCGCCACCGCCAGCCCTGGCTGATCTGGTTCTGGCTGCGTGTCGCTGAGCGTTCAGGGCCGCAGAGTTACGCCGCGCTGCACAAGTGTGCTAGCTCTATCCATCAGTGTCCTGCAAGCTGGCAGGCAGAGCAATGTTCACCGTAACATTGCAGTGATGGATCTACTGCTCAAAACCTCACACAGTGTTCACAAAGGCCTGCCAAGCCAGCTCTGACCATGACCTCTTTAGATGCAACACACATCCGCGTCCCCATGGGGACAGAACCGGTGTCGCACTTGATCCAAAGCTGTGTGAAAAGAGGCACAACCTTATTGTAACAAAAGAAGAAGATGAAAAGTGCTTATTCCAGACAGGACAGGACAGTAATGCTTTTATCCAACACCCACTACGGCTCGCAGATATCCAAATAAATGCTCTCATCTTCTAATCAAATATCACTTTTACAGCAAAATGCGATCTGGAGCTTTGTTCCGGGTCTCCTATACTAAACCAGAACTCTGAGACCCTATTGTCAGTATTACATAATATTTTGTCAGTCCAAAGTCATCAACAGGCTTAACAAATCAATTTTAAAAATATTCTCTGCCAAGTCCGACCAACACTCAGGCACTGAAGAGATCCAATCTGCAAAACACATGTGGCCCGTGTCTTCTCCTCCTTTGTTCTTCATAATCTTTTAACCAGCTGGCCAGCTGTTCGTTATGAAATGATGAATAACTGACCTCTCAGTACCCTCCCCTCTGCCATAACTGGCTGGCGAAGCAAAATAAAAAATCTAAAGAGCATACATACCTTGACCTCCACGTGAGCCATGAGTACTGCAAAACTGGTGAGGTGGGTGCAGGAGCAGCTGGTGTGTGTGCGGTTGGTGGCAAGCAGTCGGCAGTCCTGCGTAGACCAGAATCCCGTCATGGTGCGCTTGGAGTAGCTCCAGAACGAGCAGTTGGGATTGAAATTCTTCTCTGACTGCTGAAGAAAAAAAAAAAAAAAAGATTGTGATCAAGAGAAATCCAAAGACAGACAACAAGGCGAGAGTGGTGGGGGTGGTGCAGCATGGCCAGGAAAATAGTAAAACGCTATGAAATAAATATTCCCTTCTTGATGATTTCTTCAGATTTTTCTTTTGTTTTGTTAGACTAGCCATACCCAGCCCTAATTATTGCCAGACCCGTAGAAGCAAGAAATCCCTCAAACAGAATCTATATGACAATATGGAGAACCCTAAAAGGTCTTAAAAAGAAATATGTCACTCTCTGATCTAAAGTAATAAAGTCTAAGTCTTCTATCTTTCTGGAAATGGTTACAAAGCCATTGCCAAGGCTAAATGCAAAACACAATGAAAGCAATTATATACAAACGTATAAAATATGAAACAGTGTAGAACCTTGTCACAAGTGCCTAGTGTGCCAAATCACACAAAAGTCCCCAGAAACATTACTAAAGCAGCCATGTTTCTTCTCAGTTAAGGTCAATGCTCAGTGATCAACTATAGAGCAAAAAAAGGCTTCCATGGGAGAGGTCTGAGGTAAAACCAACCCATGACCACAATTGTTAAAGAAAACACATTTTGAAGATTGTACTTTTGAAAACCATTCTGTGGACTGACCAAGTTAAACTTGTTTATGTGACATTAATATTTGTTTGAGGCTCTGAAAGATTCGAGTGAGCAAATATTACAAAAGCAAAACCAAAGGAAATCTGTGTATTTAATTGGCTGGAGAGTGTGAGAATGCAGTGGAAGAAACTGAAGGAGGAATTACACAGCAAGTCACACGCACACAGCAACATGACAACAAACAGAAGAGACAGAATGCAAAAGTGCAGCAACAAATAAACAGAGTGCCATGGCAGGAGGTGACAGCCCTGCATCCGCTATCATTGTGTGCCGTTCTGTGGTGCAGAAGCGGCTTGTGTTGTGTAAACTGACGATGTGTTTGTTAGGCCTATAAAGTTGCTCTCGGAAAGAGCAAGTGAGGAGTCTGCTGCTGCCAACAAGCTGGGTCACCAACTGGATACACATTTGCTTGTTGAATGAGAAGCACATAATGAAACCCTGGTGCAGACCATCGCCATTGAGACAATATGGACTTCAGTCTGTTAGATTAGAAGAATCTTCTTTTCTCATCCAGAGACTGTCAAACACAGTTGGAGTGAAACAAAAGAACCTGAAAATGTATAGGGTAACACTTATTCAAGTATTAGAAACTGCTTTTATTGTCTCACGCAGGTGCGTGCGTGTGTGAAGGAGTGTGGGGGGTTTCAGGTGTAACAGTGGCATCTGATTCATAGTTTAAGAGAAAAGTTATTCTCACCAGTTCTTTTTTAAAATGATCCCAAGACATATACTTTGTATAGCTTTATACTGAGAAGTCCATGTTTCACTACAGAATGCAAAGTTCAGTCATGTGCAAAAATGTTCAATGCTGGTTTCATCTGACAACATGCTTCCAGGTATTTTATTGTGACCTCTAGTTGTGGGGAAAATGGGATTTTTACATCTTTCTTCAAACAATTTGTTGGGTTTTGTCCGGGGTGTCATCAGGGGTGAGAAGCCTTTTTAAAAGCCATTTTAAAAAATGCCTTCTTACCTCTCAGTTAAATAAGGTCAGTATTGCACTTTTACATGAGTAATTTTTGAGAAATTTGCACTCTCCTTTATTGAGTAGGTACATCTTATTTGCTGGTGACATTACACAAAGCAGGTTACCTGACTGGGTTTACTCAATGTCACAATCATACAAGAACCATTATTAGTTGTAACAATGCTTCTTTCAAGAGATTCTCCAACAAGAGCTGTGGTTCCCTGCTGCTCCTCCAGAGCCTTTAGCTCTTCTCTGATTAACGCTCTTCTAGCCCAGCCTGTCATGTAAGTCATTATCTTTCTATTTTCAAATAAAGGATAAACCGATGTGCTTTGATAAAAAGTTTGGATGTTGTTTCATAACATAACACTGGTTGGATGTCTCCATAACTACAACCCACTGTTGTGCTACTTGGCCTTTACTGTTTACCAATGTTGTCCAGGAATTCGTGAGGCCTTCAGAATATTTGGACTCTATAAGGTAACCTCAGAAGGCATTTGATTTTACTGAATTTTATTTAGATTTATCAGGATACATTTGCGCTGAGAAAAATGAGTAAAAGTTTAAGCGGAATGAAATGTTTTGGAAGGCACTCTAGTTTACCTCATATTAGCAAAGAAAAACATGACGTTTAAGCATTGTTTCTCTCTGGCATTATAGAAACGCACAACGCAAACAAACAAAAAAAAAAGGAGTTTCACAAATTAATTTTTCTGCTGTTGTATGTAAAGGAGCCTGGAGGGCATGCTATAGAGGACAAAATATAAAGGACATCCTATAGCATAAATACATAAATAAATGAAATATCTAACTGAAGTTTGTCCTCTCCTCTATTAAATTCATACTGATACAGCTATTTTGCATATAAGATCGTCTAATCTGGGGGACAATTTAGAGGGGTGATATTATTGAAGCAAAGAGTATCACTACATCCACTTTTAAAAACTTTGCAAAAATTTCCAAAGATGATTGGAGCCTTCGTAAAGTTTCTGCTGGTGAAATCCTCGCAGTGAAAATAATTGCAGTCTGTGAACACAAAGGCATCTGAAGGCACCGCAGACACTTGCGACACATTCCCTAGCTCCTCTTATCACCTCACCGAGCAGATTCATAACACCTGGATATACAGAGTGTGTAAGTTCTGAAAATAATAAAAAAAAAAAACAAGTTTGAGATGGCACTGCATACTCATTATGCTCCATGCTCCAAATATAGGTCCTATAGCTTGTTCCCCCAACTGTATTCAAGCATCATGTTACTATTTTCTAATTTGTGTACGGGATATCACTGATTGCTGTGATAATCTCTGCAAGGTGTGAAGAAATACTTGGAAATAAAAGCCTAAAAAGTAAAGTTTCAGTAACACTCGTGTATAAAGCTAGTTAACTGTGGTAAATTAAGAATGGGGTTTCATGGAAATTTCCAAGTTTCCTACTGTATAAACATCTACATTTCAGTGTCAAAACTTTTTCAAGATATAAAATGTGAGTGTCTCACTCACAATTTGAGTTTGAGATGGGGGCACAAACATGAGGATGATAAACATGTTTGTCATTCTACTCTTTTTATGACATCTTTTTGAGGGAATAATTTATGAGTAATAGCTCTTTATTTTAAAGAAAAATAACACATTTGTTAAAACAAAGAAACACATTGGAATATGGATGAACTACAAAAATGTTAAAAAGTCAAATCTGTAAAACTGTTACAATTTTCCTCCCATGCTGTTGAATTTTATTGAGATGCCAGACAAAGCCGGACTGACTGGACGATTCTCAAGCTCGTGGAATCACTGCTGTGCACTGCTGGTCAGCTGGTTAATTTATTCCAATCCAATTCAATCCAGCCAGAGAACTGACTTCAATCTGATGAAGGAAACTAAAGATAGGGTGATGGCAAGCAGACTTGTTGCTCTTTACTTTAGATAAATTGTCAACAAACCAGTGGAAACATTGAAATTGCTGGTCAACAATTTTAAGAAGGTTTGATTTAGGTAATGCCAGTACAGATTTTTCCATTGATCATTCAGAAGCATAAATATAGCTAAAGTCTATTTTTTGGCTATAAAATGTAAATGAAAATAAATCATATTTGGTTGTTCAAAACTGATACACCTTTTGCATGATTTTATTATTTTAGAAAGATTAATAGTTATGAACCTTAGTGTAAATGAAGAGAAAATGAGTGCATTATTTTAATAAAGAAAATATAAAAGACCAAAAACAATATAAAACATCTAAAAGACAAATTGATAATCTCAATTAGTGTTACAAGCTATAGAGGAAATAGGTGGTACTTAAAAAACACCAGGTGATGAGGAGGACTTAATGTCTGAAGCAGCTGGTTTTATAGCTTTGGTGCTGCCACAGCAAAAGTCTGGTCCCCTGTTCATTTCAGCCTTATCTTGGGATCTGCTAGAAGCTCTTGATCAGCAGACATTAATGATCATAAAGGAGGGTTGGGTGTGTGAAGCATGTTACAGAGGCAGGGCATGGAAGTTATTTTACATGAAATTGCTTTTTTAAAGGAAGTGTAAAATTTACTGAAATCACACAGGAAGCCAGTGATTGTGATAATTTTTCAATGAGCTTCCAGTAAGTTCCTGGAAAACTTGGGCTGAAAATATAAACTGTTTACAAGCAAAAAAACACTTTAAAGCAGCCATCCTTAAATAACTGACCATTTCTTATTCAGGTAGCAGTTATCTTAAAAAAATATTAAAAACTCTAGTGTTGAAAATCCATGGTTGAGAAATAAGAAATACAGTGTTCCTGCTGAGATAACCAGGTAAAAAAAAAAGAAAGAAAGAAAAAAGCTTTTCTTTCTCTGTGCAAAACAACTGCAGGAAAGTATATTTGATCTGACAGCCCTTCCAGGCTTATTCTCTTCTGATACTTTTTTTTTTAAATTCTGCTGATAAAGCCCCCACTTACTTGGAGGTGTTGGACAGTGAACACGACGGGCTCAGAAAGGTACACCTTATTGCTCTCCTTGTTAATCGACGCTGTTATGACCGGGGAGTTCACGATAACGGAGTAATTTGGATAGACCGCCTCGCTGCTCAGTCTGACGCTGGCGTTCTCCGTCGGCAGGTAGGAACCTAAGTTCCTGTACAGCACAAAAGCCATCCTGATCTCACCTGTGAGAGAAGAGACGGACAAGATGCTCTCGATATATGTAAAAAAAAACAAAAAAACAAAAAAAACACCAAATGGGATTATTTAGTGGCGTTTTTTTTTTTTTTTTAATAGATGTGCATAGTTAGTACAACACAGAATTTCAAGGATGTATAACACTGTTGAAAAAAGAGTAAAAACACGCAAGCGGACATACTTAAGATAATTCTCATCATCTGCTTTATATGCTAAATTAACCATGACATGCTGTTTTATGGGGGTTATTTATTAGTGCTGTGAAAAATATTTCCCATTATAATACCTGTTTTTGTCTCTGTTAAGTGTTTCAATCTTCAAATTTTAACATCAAATAAAGATAATCACACTAGGTTGATTTAGAAAACTCTTCTTCCCTCCACAAATGAACATAGCGTATAGAACTAAAGCGTATTGACTTTTTTTCACAAAAAAGGGAAAAAAACAAGCATGCACTTTTAAACATTTATGGTAAACAGTGAATGTGTTTACAAAAGAAACCAATGACATTCAGTTAAGCAGATGTTGAGAAGGGTCATAGATGCCCTAGCTAGTATTAGTGAAAGAGAGTCCATGAAACTTGTCTTCTACCATTTCTGCCGTGCTGTTTCAGAGTGCTGGCTGACAGCTGGATGGCGTTTCCATGTTGCTCTGACTGAGGAAACGTCAGATCCGCAAGGTTTCCATCCGTGCTGAGCCTGGCTACCTCCAGTTCTGGAAAAAAAACAAAAAAAAACCGTACATTTTAATGTCAAATCATTGCTTTACACATGACATCATCTTTGCTTTACAGACTCTTGTAGCAAGCATGTTTTCTCACAAAGTGCTTCAAAGTAGAACACAGGCTTGAATCCTTGAGTAGTTCCCAACTTTTTCTAAAGAGCTAAATAAAGAAAAAAAAAATGCTGACATACTTTAAAGAGACATAATGAGAAATTTTTATACTTCAAACTGAAGCCTTGTCTCCAAGCAACTAGTCTGACACATTGAGGTAGATTACCCTGCCTCTCTTGTATTGTCGGAATCTAATTTCACAATTCTAGTTCGTTAGCACATTCCTGATTACAACCGTGTAAAGTGTTAGATAAAGTTTCTAATTAAGGACTAATTATACCTTTGGTGTATTGCTATCTTGTGCTTCTGAGTGATTTGGTGATTTAGCCTGCTGCTTTTTATGGTGAAAACAGCCCCCTCAGATCGCGTAAACAACATGGCGACAAGTCAGATAAAAAAACAAGAGCGCCTGCATGAGAAGCTAAAACGGGTAAGAAGTGCTGGGGGGAGGTTGGAAATAAAAAAAGAGGAGAGAGCAGTCAGAGAAGCAGAATGGATGAGATGGGAAATGAGAGGATGCGTTGAAAGGAGAGGACTGGAGTGGAGACAGATGGAAAAAGACTATAATGTTTTGCTGAGTTTAATAGATGGGGCTCAGAGGAAAGAGAAACCGAGGTGCAAAGGAGAGAAAATGGAGGCAGACATAAATACAGACAGTGATGCACAGAGAAAGAAAGACACACAGGTGATGTGTCTGTAACTCACACTTTCACTGAACCAAACCACCTAAAACACGGTGACATGCGAAAGCATTCCTGGATGTTTTTTTTTTTTTTTTGTGTAATTTTATGTGACAGATCAACACAAAATAATGCAAAATTTTAAAGAAGAAGGAAAAAGGATGCATAGTCTTCTACTCTTTGCACATGTGTATACAATACTGTGAAATAACTTGGGAATTGAGAATATTTGGAAGAAGATACGCTGGTTTGATTAGAGCCAAATACACTTTTATGGCTAAAACAAACAAGCCCCTCCCCTAAGATTGTGATCTCCACTATAATAAATGATGGTGGCAGCATCATGAAGTGAAAAAGCTTTTCTTTAAAAAGAACAGATAGGGTAATTTGATTTGAGAGGGAGATGCACAAAACTACATAAAGGTAATTTTTTTAAATATGAAACCTCTAAAATATTGCAAAAAAATTGAGAACAGTGCATAGATTCACTTTAAATCAGGACAAAAACATACAGCCACAGCAACAATGAAAAGCTTTATCCTGACACCCCAAAATAAAAGTCAATGTAACTGATCTGAAAAAAATATTTGTGTGTGTAATGGCAAGACCTTTGCTTTGCTGTTACTGATATTGAACTATAAAACAGAGTTGGCAGTTGTAACGTGAAAATAATTCCAGGGGTGTGAATACTTTTGCAAGGTATCGTAGCAAACACTCCCACATGCACTATTCCCCACGCCCAAACTGATCGGCGGGGTATCGAAACATGCTGGGTCTAATCTAATTAAAACATCCATGTCATGACAATCCTCCTCCTTAGAAACACACTTGTTCATTATCGTTATCACACACACGGGCTGTTACCGCTGTGTTATCCCTTCAAAATCACTGTTTTGCTTCTAATAATAACACTATTTATCTGTCTGCCTTGTACCGTGCCTCAGTCACAATCTCACACAATAATATCACTTACAGTTGTTGCAGTAGATTCTCTAAATTGCGTCAAATAATTTATTCTTGTCACTCACTCTCATCTAAAAGGCTTGTTAGGAAAAGAAAAGAGGATGGGGAATGTGGCGGGGGATGAGCTTAAAAAGTGTAAGGAAAGACGGAGGCACAAGTGAGGAAGAAGGAAGGGAGGTGGAAAAATGACAGGCGGTTTGGGGCTGATTATGAATAGAGGGGGAGAGATAATCATGGACGATCTTCCCACTGGATTAGCTGGAAGGGAAGATTAACAACACAAAAAAAAGAAGAATGTGGAGATGATTTTTACCCTCCCCGCAGCCCACCAAAAAAAAGGCATATTCTTGTTTGAAGTTCATGCAGTAGCCTACATTTTGATGAGTATTTATATAACAATATTTATGCGGTGCATTTGGGGAAAAAAATAATTGGCGAAGATGGGTTGCAGGAATTATATAAGTTAAAAATAGGTATGAAAGTGAATTGCTGGACAGAGCAGCTGCACTTAAAAGGATGGTGCAGGAATCTTTAGGATAAAAGCACCACAGATTTATAGTATCATTATAACAAAACAAAAAACTAATAATAACAATAATAATAATAAATGTAATAATTATAATAATAATAAATAAATAATTTTCGGATGTGTGAAATTGCATGTTATGAACTTCTCTAGAATTTTAGGGTTGCCATTTTAATTTATTCTTTCTTTAATAGATAAAAATATAGTCAAATCTGTGTGTATATTTGAGCTTAGATTAAAACAACATGAATCATTTATGTATTAAAACACAGAAATTAAAACAAGGTGTATTAAGTTACTCTGAAGAGTAGCTATAATTGAAGATATTTAATGAACACAATATCATATTTTTTTCTACTCTTCAAATCAACAACCTAGGAAGCAGATCTTTAGCTTGTGAATTAGCTGTTTTCACTAACTTACTGAGGAAGCTAATTAACTAATGAAGTTAATATTATTAACCCTTCCACGTTCTTTAGAGATGACATCCCCACAAGCTTTTAACCCCAGTGCATTTTGGTGGCATTGCAATGATCTCGAGTGGACTTTTACAAAGTTTTTTTTTTGTGTCTGGTTTTGGGAACTGACGGTCTGATGGGACACTCCCTGCTGTCTCTCTGTGTCATCTGCCGTGCTTCTCCTGAGCGACACACCAAGACAGTGGCCTGAGTAAGTTGTTTATTTTACACCAAGTCATGCCATATTTAAAGTTGTAAACAGGGAGCTCTACTTTTTTCTTCAGTTTAATTCAGTTAGTTTATATATTACCAATTAACAACAGATGTTTTCTCAAGGAAGTTTATTATGCAAACAGATAAAATTTTTATACAGATGAAAACATTTCTATGGCAGGCTACATATGACACTGCGTTATTTCTGGCATTTCATGAAAAACTGTTTAAAACTAAAGAAATAGAAATGTTTTGTTCCCAAAATATGTAAAGTGTCATACCCTGAATGTAGCTTTCCGTTAAATGATATTTATTCTATGCCCTGAAAAATTCAGACGGTTAATCAAAGATTGCTTGTCAAAAGTCCCACGGCAATTAAAAAAAATAAATTACAGACCCACCGCCATATTCTTCCAGTTCCACTATAAATAAACATCAGTACCTGTCTAAATCACCACTCAATAAGAATGCGGGAAACCTTTAAAGGTTTATTAAATGTGTTCACATAAATCTCTGAGAATTGTCAGACTGGAGTTGTTTGAAGACACCTCTTGGACTAGTGGCTAGCTGCATGCAGCCCCTTAGACCAACCAATCTGGATTTATACTAAATGAAGATGCCAAGAGAGTTATCTGCTGCAGGCAAGATATTAACAGTCAATAACATTTTCACAGAACCTCACTTCAAAATGTCCAGACTATTCCTTTAACACTAATCAAGAATTTGACAAAGTCACATAGTAAAGGACAAACTTTGTGGAATCTTATCTGTCTGAACAGTCTGTCTCCGACTGCAGTAATGTAATCACCATGCTGTGTGATTTAAATAGCTGTAATATCATTGCTTACTGATGTAAAAGTGAGCCAGAAAAAAAGGCCTCAGAGCATCATTTGACATTCAACTGCCACCATCACCCTCAAGCATGCACTCATCCAGTCTTCTTCTTCTCTTATCATCTTCATTTTCCTCTCTTCTCCTGCTCCTCCTTCATAGCTTTTCATCTGTGACTGAGTAGCGCATAAGCACTCTGAATTCTAGTAATAGGGGATGATGTGACGGAAGTTTTTAAAAATATCAAATCTCATTGGAAGTAAATATGAAGATAACTAGGGGGGGATCTAAGTGGGTGCGACTTGCTGGTCTGGGTTCAGATGAAATGTAGACTCACAGATATATCATCTCCTAAAGGCATGAAAAACAAAGAGGAAGCAAAACTCTGTTGTGCCGCAGCCCAGTAATGACATGATCGGGTGAGAAAAGAGATTAGGGAAGAAGAAGAACAGAAAAAAAGGAAAGTGGTGTGCACAATGCCTTAATAACAAGCTTTGTTCTCCTTTGTCAATTCCGCCTACGAGCAGAGGGCAGAAAATATGGAAATAAATAAATAAAAATGATTGTCTCCAGTAAACTAAGCATGCCAGCCTCAAGGCCAATATTATTCCTTCATTTTGTTAGATAAGTATCTCAGTGGGTTTGACCCTTTAAAACATCTTGATACTGACCTCCATCTTGACAGCTTTGCATATTTACTCCTTGTAATAAAGCAAAGCATGGAAACCTTTAAAGAGGCGATGAAAAGCATTTTGGAGTTTTTTCTTCTCCCTCAGCTTGCTGCATGACTTGTTGTGCATGTAAACAGGTCTACTGAATTACAAAGCTTGAGATCCAAAAGGGAGGGGAGTTAGTATCTCTTTTTACTCACATACCTTCGACATTATGTTTTACTTCTTATGGCAGCTAAAATTTAATACATTCCATGAGGAATTTATTTGACAGACCAAAATGAAATAGAAGTGCAAGGTGCCAAACCTCCATAAACCTTAGCTTCTCCTCTTCTTTTATGTCTCACAAAGCTTTCTCTATCTCTGCCTGTTAGATTACAAATTAAGTAAATCTGTGAATGCAGTTGGCTGAATGTATTAAGGCATATCACGGCAAAAGATTTGCATACAACTACATGCAACACCATTTACATTTTATTCGTAAATAAATATTGAATAGCAATCATTTTCTTTCCACTTTCCAATTATGTACTACTGTACGATATCCATGGCAAACTCCCAGCAAAACACATTAAAGTTTGTGTTTATATTAACAAAATGGGAAAAGCTTCACTAGCTTTGCAGGACATTGCAAGTCATTATGACTCAACTCTGCATGATGCCTTTAGAACAGTCGGTTTAGCATGAATGTCTGAAAGAAACGATTATATACCTTGCAATCAATCAGCAGATCAATAAGGGCAGACTGGGCCGCTAAGACTTTGAGGAGACTGCTACAAACAGCATTTCACAAAGATGATCTGCAATAATGCACAGGATGTTCTTTTTTTTTTTAGGAAAAGCACTTAAATAAATTTTTGCTGACTTCTAAAATAGTAACCAAATACCTGAAAATACCATAATTTATTACAAAGTGGCTGATTATACATATGTGATGAATGACGAATTAAAATGTAACATTTTCAAATTAATTTCTGTGAGAAACACATTCACACTTCTGACTTTCAAGGGCCATGTTAGAATACTGCTGGTAGCATTAATTAAAAATTAAAGGTAAGATTGAAAGTTGCAGCATCAGATTTGCTGAAATCATTTTATTTACTGAGTACTGATTTTGTTTACTGTACATTGTTGCATACCTGATTATGTTAATGTACTGTAATTAACAATAGAAATATGAATGCCTGCAATTTTAAATCAACTAAATTCACAAGCTATTTACATGTAAAACAAATAATTGAATTTCACAGAACCGAGAGGAGCAATAATTTGACTATAAAACTCCTCTTTCACAAGCCTCGTCTTTCCCCCTTAGCAGCCGCAGAATATCTGCTGAAGCACAGCAGAGAGACCACCTAAAACTGCACACGTGTTCTGTTTTGTATATTTATTGACTACCTGTCACGCTGTGTTATCACTGACAGCTTCATGGGGTCCTGTTTGTTTTGTTTTGCTCTGCCCCCTGCAGAATATGAACTAATTAATCATGTTATTAGAGCATTATATTTTACTGCTTTTGTTTTTGTGTACCATGCAGCTTAGCCCTGTGTGAATATTTGTCTTTTGTTTCCCAACCAGATCCACCACAGAACAACAGTATCATCTTTCCCAGCTTTCACTTAGAGAAATTGAATTACGAAACTCGAAATAAAAACACTGCAGTCTATTAAATTCTGAGTTTCTCTTTTAATTTAAGACTATTTAGGGTTGTATATTAATCTCTGAAACGTAATTAGATGGATGAAACATCAACATCAAGCCAGAGAATAAACCAAGATGTGGATATGACACCTGTCAATGTTGTTTCCCACTATATTGCTATGATAATCCTTTTTTCTGTAGTATGTGAAAGAAATGTCATCCTATTACCATTAAACACCAGGAGGAGATTAACAAAATGTTTGAAAGCAGTGGTCCAATGGGAGGTTATTGGATTGGACTGAATATGCCAAAATAATGAAATAAAACTTAACTATTTAAAGATTGTCCTTTTCTCTCTTAAACTGATATGAAATTTAGAAGAGAAACATGGCAAGTTAGTAAAAAAAAAAAAAAACATATAATTTTATGTATTTTAATAGACAGGTAAAACATAAACTAATAGAATGTTGAGATAAAAACATAAAGACTACAAAGGAGGCCATCCGTGTGAAGTTTGAATTTCAAAACTCTGAGTGAGTCAACTTTCTTTAAGAACTAAACTTTTCACCAAGACTTCAAAGCCATGAGTGCTGTGACCCAATTATTCAGTGACCTAGTAATAATAACAACAACTAATTTCATGCTACACTGTGCAGACACCCTGTCTGTGCTTATGTAGGTTTACCCACCTCAGCATGTCAAATGATTAAGGTGACAAAAATAAGGTAGCACGATCTACTTTTTGGTTATTTCAGCTGATTGCTATTTGACCACATGGAGCAAGGGGTTTCAGACTCCAGTCCTCATGGGCCGGTGTCCTGCAACTTTTAAATATCTCTTTGCTTCAGCTCACCTGGCTCCAATATAAGTTCATTAGCAGAGCTCTGTAGAGCTTGACTGCATGCTGGTGAGGCAGTTTAGCCATTTAATTCAAGTGTGTAGGCCAAGGAACATATCTAAAAGTTTCAGGATTTAGGTCCTCTATGAGTGCAGTTTGAGATCAATGACATAGAGACTCTCAGAGCCTCAAATTTTCATCCCCAGAAGGATCCAATGAAAACCAGCTTTGATGCCAAACATTATAAAATTTCCTCCAGTTCATGTCATTAATTTGGGATGAAAATTTTGTAAATGTACTATTAACATCTTCAAAGTTTTTAGTTATTCCTCAAACACACTGTCTCAGATGATTTACTGTGGTTACAAGATGGAATCAGAGTAAAAAGAAGCTACTGCAACCATTAAAGCTTGCCTGGTGTTACACTTTTCTGTATTTTGAACTTTGTGACCAAGCAACTTCACGAATATAACCTACTTCCATTTGTGACCTTGTGAACTAGGACTTGTCAGACAATTTTAACATCTTTTAGTAAAACTGTGATGTTATTGATTGAAAATTGATAAATGTTCCAAACAGTTTTGCTTCAAGATTGACCTTCCAAATAGTTGAAATCTGTAGGTCTAGCTGTAAAGGGTTTTGTTGAAAAGGAACCGTAAAATGTACTTACGGATGTAGTCGGTGGTTTCCTGCACTGTGTCAGTCTTCAGGAGGTTGTCGGCCAACATGAAAGCACCCGTTTCCACGGTGTCGAGGAGTAGAGTGGCTGAGTGCAGCTGCTCACTGGTGGGCAGCTCTTTCCACGCCGCCTGAGCTCTTGGATGCAACAAATTATTTACCGTCTCAACCATCGCCTGCGGGAGCAATAAAGACACAGAGGTCACATAGCTGAAGCCAGTGCTGACGCTTTCACCACTTTCAGTCAGTCATGTGGCATGTAAAAATAAATGCAACTATGACTATGGCACAAGCAGCGCTGCTACACCCCAAACTACTGAAGCCAGGAGTTGTGAGAATGCAGGAGCTTTACATTTATCATGTTGATAAATTACAGCAGTCAGGACGATACGATGGCAGCAATGCAAATATGGCATTCCCATGCAGATATGAATAAAAAAAAGGAAAGACTAAAATGTTGTATGAAAAGCACATTTTTAGTACCCACGCTCCTTTTTTGTTTTTTTTGTGAGAATAATCACAGATGTTTTGAAAATCAAGCTAGTTAGTTGATTGCAATCACTACGTGTTGACACCCTAAAACTCCTTTTTCTTCTTTTAAACAACAGTCCTATCTACCAGTTGGAACAATTATACTGTGGGTGTCAGAAAGAAATTTTTTTTTGGCTCATATCCAGTGGTGTGATGCAGTTTTGAATCCAAAGCTATTATAGAAGACCGAGAAGAGATTTTATGCCGAACATGAAATGTTCTCCACCGTATAATACCTGCTGTGTTTTATCTTCAGCTCACATTTCCTTATAGTCTCAAGAAGTCAGCTCCTGCTTTTCTTGCATAAACACCACAACACGCACACGCATTTGCACCCCTACACACCTCAGGAAGGCCCAGGGAGAGATAAAGAGACAGAGAGAAAGGAGAAGTGGAGCAGAGGTGGGGGTGGGAAAAGCCATGGGAGAGCGATAAAACAGTCCAGTGAGTCCATGGTGACAGGCGTCCACCGGGAGCAGGAGAGGCGGAGAAGCGAATACAGGTGCTATCAAACACACGCATCTCACACTCCCCTTTGTCTCCTTATTTTCTCTTGATCTGTAAACCAGCCCTCATGCAGACACACAGCTCATCTTTAACTCAGTTTTCAGAGGCAGGGCAGTGAGAAAGTGGGTGCTATTAAAGAAGCTAAAAGCGTCTCCGGCAGGGAATTGACAAGGGCAAAGAAACGGATTGCGAAATATCTTTTTTTTTTTTTTTTTGCCGTTCGCATATCCAGCGCTCAACTTCCTCCTGATCCCTGTCTGTCAGTTCACAGTGGAAATGAAAAACAAGAAAATCAGCTGCAGCAAGTGTTGCATTTTATGTAAAAGTGCTAAGCTCTTAAACTTTTTCCAGTTTTGGTCATGTTGCAACCCATTGTATGTGATAGACCTTCACAAAGCAGTGTACTCTGTGAAGTAAAAAGAAAGTTTTTTTTTTAAATCTCTGGCTTACTGCAGCCTTGCACATTAAGAGACTGAAATATTGGCTCACTCTTCTTTGTAAAAGAGCCCAAACTGTGTATGGACAGCATCTGCAGACTGTAACATTCCTGTCTTGTCACAGATTGACAATTGGATTTAGGTCAGAACTTTTATTGGGACTTCTTTCTAAAATTGCGTTTTTCTTGCTACTGTTCTAAAAAGGTTAGATTTGTTGAGTGCACAAGTAGTAGTTGTCTCCCACATCAGCAGTGGTTCTATGCAGTTCCTCCAGAGTTAATATAAGCCTCTTGAATGCTTCTTTGTTTTATAATCTTCTTGTCAGCTCAGGTAGATGGCCAAATTTTGGTAGGTTGGCCAGTTTAAGTATTTTCTTTACATCTTCAGAGAACAGAGTGAAGAGAGCTCAGTGAGATTTTCGAAGTATGAGAAAATTATAATGTAACCCTGCTTTATTTCTCACCTGTCTGCAGTCTTCGTTGGCCTTCACGATGATCACTTTGATTACCTTCACAGAATAATTGTACTTACACCGAGATAAAAATACACACAAGTAACTCTAAGGGAAATTGCTTGCTCCAAGTTTTTGGTGAGGGTATCACATTCATTCATTTTGCAAACCACAGTTATGTACTACCTTCTGTTGTTCCAACCAAAAATGCCACAAAAATACAGCCAAGTTTTTACTGCAAGAATTTGATAAGAGACTAAACATGATAAATGAGATCTAATTCAAGTTTTTCTGTTTTAGAAATTATCCTGTTTTCTTTTTTGGGGGTGTTTTGTGGGGGTTATACCTACACATAAAGCACAGACATACATAGACAAACGCTGCTCTCAACATGCTAATATGATAATATTATGTCCTCTTTTAGCGCTAGCAGCTAATTAGCAGGGATGCATATCGGATGAGTTTGGGAAAGCTGCATGTAAACAAAAACTAATTAATCCACTTCTTCAGCAAACAGCCAGAAATAAGCAGCAGTGGATGTTCAGCGCACTTGTGCAAACTTGTGTCGATCAACGTCCTGTCAACACAGTGACAGACGGCTGCAGGCTTTCAAGCCCTTTAAAGAAAGTTTTGACATTATTGCAGCTACAGCTGTTTTTGGTTTTGTTCTGCCAGTGACTACCAACAAATTATAATGCTACCATTTAATATCACTGTTTTGTGTTGGGGTGTCATCGTTTTTATTTTGGTATTTTATTTCCATTGTGTGTCATTTGTTTTATTTCCTGATGTCATTTTGAAATGATTTCCATTTCTCCATACATTCTGTCTACATTTCCCTCTATGACAGGTTTGAATCACTGATTGATTTTACAATCTGCTGTAACATATACAGTATGTATTCTGCATTGTTTTACATGTCTGAGTCTCATCAGTGTTATCATCTTATTGGTGTCCTGAGAATTGTTTGCCATTTCCTGCACCCTGGGATTTTTAAAATGGCAATTTCCTGCACCTGGAACACCTTTGTTTAAGTGTAATTTATTTAACGAGAAATCAAAGTTTGTTTATTTGTTCTAAACCAGCCTGCATCCAGCCTGATAATATTTTTTTTAAATACTACATTGCAGGAATAATGATGAATTCCTACTTTTACACATAGTGAAAGTAGTTTTATAGTTAGAACTAAAAAAATATACAGTGGTGTCACAAACTTAGAGCTGAAGGTGAGTGAATTCTAAATGTACTTTCTCAAAACAATGAATCAAATGAATTATTATTATTTTCAAGTCCAATATTCTATAAAGATATTGATTATGCAAGATTATTATTTTTTGGCCGCATGGGGTTTTAGCTTTCTTACAACATATATTATTTGATGAAACCTATACAACTTATGAAAGCTGTTTGCACTTATTCTCAGGTAATGTGAAAGCAAACAATTGCTAAAAAAAACAAAAAAAAAAACAAAAACAATTCACATGTTATTTATTTAATTGATTTTACAATAATTATTACATCAGGTTTTGTTTCTGACAGATTTTGTGGCATTATATTTGATGTTGGTTGACATAATTGCTTTTACATCTTGGAGCGATTTGCATCTGCTGATTGTTTTCCATCTAAATTTGTGCAACTGTTACACAGGAGCCATTGTGACTAGTAATGTGTAGGTACTCAGATATGTAAAGTGAATCAAAGCAAATCAAAGTTTGCTTCCAGCGCCTCTTTTGTTCTTTAGTTACACATGAATTAGTTTATTTTCCTGTAACTTGGTGCAAGGACAAAGTTCACGCAAATGTTGCAATCTTGTAGTTTACTATAAAGTATAAAGTACATTGTTGTGTAGTGATTTACATATATACCTCACTATGCAAATACTAAAAAAGGTAAAACAGGCAAAGACATTAATGCCTACGTTTCAACTATGTATAAAATCCAAGTTGGAGCTGGAAAAGATAATTTATGTAAAGAAAATTCTTATATTTTTAGTGACAAATTTTATAAATGAGACTTGAAAAAAGTGTTTCCAACTCTTCTTTTAAACATGCAAAAGTTGGAATAATTTACAAGATCAGACTTGTTTTATGAGACTTTTTCTAGATCAACGCTCCTTGAGATTCTCCTGCGACTTCTAGCAACTTGTGGAACCCTGCAGAACACTCTCTAGCTTGTCCCCGTTTCTTCCCTGGGGCTACTCTTGAGTTTTACATATTTAATTTCTTTCATCCATGCTAATCTTGTTTTAGTTGATTCGGTTGCTTTAAATTTTAATCAGTGATCATTCTTAACTGCTTTTAGCATTTAACATTCATGTCTTTTTCATACCTTTATCACGACTATTGTTCGAGTTACTCCCCATACTGTCACACTACTGTCTGCAGTTCAAATCAGAGCTGTGTGGCATGCGCTGAATGGGATGGCATGCATGTGCCTGTGGTAATTTGTGTGTATCTGTGTGTGCAACTGGGGGTGTGCACTGCGGGCTAAGGGAAAGCATTGTTGTGCATCATTCTGCTCCACTTGTTGTTCAGTAACTGCCCAGGCAAAAGAAACAGATCGAGGGGAATACGTTCTTTACTGTGGCCATGGCAGATATGAGCGCTTTGGTGATGCGTTTCATTCTCCATTACTCATGCTGCTGGCGTATAATGCTCACAAATGGTCACAGTGATGTGTTAGCAATAACCAAGATTCTCTACTCTCATTAAACTTCTCTTTGCTTCTTACTGAACTCACATTTTTAATTTCATCAACGTTTTTCGCCACTGAAACTTCATTCACCAGCACTGAGATTACATCTGTAGAAGCAGGGAGTTAGATAAGGCAGAAAAAAGGGATGCCATTTCCTTTAAGGACTAGACATCTCAGTATTAGAAAGACAGACACAGAATGAATATATGTGTGGGGTTGTGTTGGAGTGTGTCTAGGAGCTCTGGTGCCGACAGTGACATTTCTATTGTGCAGAAGTAGGAAGACTTAGGGGCTAAAAGAGACAGAGGGTTTTTAAGGGGTTCTTCAAAGAGGGGGAGAACTCTCTGCAGAGACAGATAAGGGGCACCAGTTAGGAAGTGTGCGTTTCTTAGTGAGACCACGAAATTCAAGAAAGCTGCGCACATCTGTGAGCACATACACACAGCCTCATAACGGTAAATGGGGCAGAAGTGAAATGCTTTGAGGCGTAGGGGTAATCCAGCGTAAACAGCAGCGGCAAGGCAGACTAGAACTGGGCTGGTTGACTACTCCCAACCACCCAAGGTGAACTTGGGCACACAACCACATGTACAGTATGCTGTGCTGTGTAAAAGCCCAGAGCTGGGATGTTAGAAATATGCAGAGGCAACACGAGAGGAAAGATGGATCTTTTTTTTTTTTTTTTTGAAGTTGCCTGGTTGAGATAAGACAAAGTGTGAGAATGTTTTCATCAGTCAGTGTTCATCTGCTATTAGCTGTAGGGAGTTCGAAGGAAATTTTTTTGCCTATTCATCAAAGTAAAATGTGTCTTGCAAATCGCAATCCAGTTGAAAACTCAAGGCTTCATCAAGCAACATGGCTCTAAGCTGTTATTATGCACATTGGATGTGTCGGGGACTTGATATAAGTTCACATTCTGTGGTAACTATGTTTGAAACTCCTAATTTGAAGTAAGAGGGAAAGTAGTTCTTGAGTTTTTTTTATGTTTTGTTTTGATGGAGATGACTTAATAAACATGAATGAGAGGAATCTGGCTGCAGTCACTGCTCCTACAAAGCTTTGGTGGTGGGTTGAAACAGCTCTGCTTTATTTCAAAATACATAACCACTGGTGCTAGAATGGCTACACCTTTAAAAAAACTATTTATAGTAAATTAGCTGGCACATTTACAAGGTTTTCAATGCTACTGACAGACCACATACAAATAAAAATATATATGGTGGAAATCAGATTTTTATGTCCTTTCTAAAGGATAGATGGTCTTTTTTTGTCTTTCCTGTTTTAGACCAGGTAGGATTATGAAGTTCTTTGCAAAATGTCAAAGTAATGAGAGGATTTCCTTCCATATGAGAAGTTTTTTTTTTATTGCTTTCTTAAAATAAATCCAGTAGAATTGTCTTTAAACATTTTGACAATTGTTTGCTGGACATTTCCCGCTTCTTGTGACCAAACTGCTGTAACTGAGTCAGGTTCAATATATTGCCTAAACATTTTCAGATGCTTTCTTTTCTTTTTTTTTTGCGATCCCATGGCTGTTATAGTCACATTTAAGTACTTAAGCTTTAGTTTGATCGAGCATCAGGTCATTCCTCTGTCATTAAGGTCTCAGTCTCTGATTGCACTTGCAAACTGGAATCTTATGTTACTTTGTAGAATTCTCTATATATGCTCTTTCAGCCTAATACTGTACAGAACTCATTTTAATGTGGATAACCCACAATTTCACATGATGTTTAATTTTGTTGTAGGGTACATGCGTAACCTGGCAACAGATTGGACATTCCTCAGGTGTAGATAGTTTTAAAGAATTGTTTGCACACATTTCAATATCTGGAAATTGAATTGGACAAATATCCAAAAATATATTCCCGATATTTTTCCATGATGTTGCACAATAACACAGTATGTTTTCAAATTTAACATATGTGTGCCTTTAAAGAATGTAATAAAAAACGATCTTATAGAACTCTGGCATAATTATGGGACTCAGTGACAATATTCAACAGTGAGAAATAAAGTTGTCGTGTCTTTTTAAAAGTATATGTAAATACTGTAAATATAGTTATTAGTGTAATGTAATGCAACAAATGACCAAATAACCCGTATGTTGTTTTTTTTACTGTACTTTACTCTTATAACAATTCTACTTTTAAAGTATGGATTGTCAAACGGTGACCTTCTTCAAACTGACTTTTAACACTCAGCTACATTAGCATTGAAGAAGACTCCTTTAACTTTTAAGTCATTAGTGTGGCAGCATTTTGTCCATAGAGAACAAAATGGAAGCAACAACAGAAGCAATAACTGACAAAATATAAATAGTTCATGAGCATAGGTGGAAAATCTTGCCATGCAATGCTGGCTAACAACTTTAAAGGTGATATAATACTGTTTAATGACTCAAAGTTAAAGGGTTACTTCGCCATTTTGACAATCAGAAATGCATTTGATCATCTCTAGTTTAAAATCCAAATCACCTAAAGTGATCAAACCTGAACCAGATAATTCAACATGTAAATTAGATTCTTTAAAACAGTTTATGACTTATGAAACAGTTGCTGTATTTGTGAAAATGAATACAAAAATTCAATGTCTTTTGTCATTGAGGCCACCTTAGAGTGAGACAAACAAGATGATTTTGGAAACATTTTTTAAAAGCAAATCAAAACAAATGGATTTTAAGTTTTTCTGAAAATTTTGTTAAAATTTTGTCTCAACTTGTGAGCTGGATGTATTATTTCACCCCTAAAAATTAGACATCATCAAGCTTTAAAGTCATCTCCATAACCTAATATTGTTTTTGCTCTACTACTCTTTTTTTTTTGCTGTTTTCTCTCACTTCATATCCGTCCTCTATTGTTTCTCTTGCCCCTCTTCTACCTGGCTGGCTACCTCCTTCTTTTAGCACATCCTGAAGCATCAAAGCCTCTCCACACCACCAACTTCATCATGGGTAAATTGCCAATTTGGTGTACATGAAACGAGTCTCCAGTTACCCAAAACCAAATGACCGAGGAGGGGTAGATGAAGTGTAAGAAGTGGAGAGAAACAGAGAGAGAGACACAGAGAGATGCAGGGGAGGGAATTCAATTATTTTTTTGTCTCTATTAAGAATGTAGACCTCCTGCACACTCTCCTCACTTGGCAATTAGTGCCACGGATAATTAACGAGGAGAGGGCAGTGCCACACCACATCCCTAATCATGCACATTTCTATCTGGCAGAGTAAAGAGCCTGTTGGTATAATTTTGTTTCACATAACCAAGGCTAATCATATAATCGATCACTCACAGGCCTCCTCTTGCTGCACCTGAGGCGTGTGCTCTAGCATTTGGATTCAGACCTGTGCAGAGTCGTGCGCTTGCTGTCTTTTCCCCCTGAAATGCAGCCTTATTTGGCTTAAGGAGACGCATTACAAATGCCTGACTGTTGCGATGTGACAGCGAAAGATTATTGTTGAAAATATATTTAAATATTTGTGGTATGTGTGTGAAGGGGTGTGTGCGTGCGTGCGTGGGTGTGTGCGGGTGTGTCATCTTGCATATACTCCTAAGCCATGTTCTATGATGTGACATTGCTGACTGGTGCTGACGTTAAGACTTTTCAGGGGAGTATGGAGGAAAAAAGCCTGCATCAGGAGAAAAAAAGAGCAAACCCATCTACCATGTGTTTGCGTGTGTGTGGGGGTGTGTAGGCGTGTGTCGGTGGGTGAAGACAGAAAAAAATTCTCTATCTACAGGCCATGCATGTGGATGTTGGGGTCCTTTGATCCGCTGAGTAGCGATTTTGTCTTGGTTTATTTAGTTGACCAGATACATTCTTGAAACATGTTAGGTTTTCTGTTAGCCCAGGATGTCGACACAAACAAACAACGATGCAAGAACACCAACAAGGACAAAGTGTAATTAATTCAAAGCCACGAAAACGGGAAGGTATTATTTTTAACATAGCAAGGCCGTGATCAAGCCGCACTCAACGGGGTATCCATCATGTTCCGATGTTTCTCAATGTGTGCTACACACACAGCATTTCAAGAAATGGAGATGGATAGCCAGTTATTTGCTTCCAGACAAGCCTGTGTGCAATTCTGCTGAGATAAATGCAACCAAGATGAGCTATTACTGATATTGATCATGCCCTCTTATCAGTGATATATTTTGGAGCAAAATTAAAAACCAAGGAATAATAAACCCAATGAAAAAACAGTTTGATACAGAGATGCTGATGAAAAGTGGAGATCAAGACCAGAACAAACCTATTATCATCAAAGGGTTGCACTGCTACATCATGAGAGCATCATGCACTGAGTAGTAGCTTGTGACTAGTGTCGGGTCACTTTCAGCTGGCAAAGGCCAACTCGGTAACCAACTCACGGGAAGCGTACCGTTGCTATGTGCCACTAAGTCAAAACAACAATATCAGAGCTTAAGGATGAGGACTTATCTTTATTTTTGGTGTCAGTGTGTATTTTAAAAATTTATTTAGAGGAGTTAAGATGTCATTTTATTGGTAAAACGCTCAGCTACTACTGTTGACATGTCACTGTGCTAATCACTATCAATAACATTGTCACTAACTCTATCATCATTTTGTTTTTGTTTTAAAGGTGCAGTTTTACACTGAATGCACTCTTACAAACACAATGTGACATCTAATGTACTGCTAACACAAATAATTATTGACCACTTAGGTCATTAGGGCTAGACAAAAAATGCTTTAAATTCTATTATATTAATTTTATTTACAGTATCTATGTATTAAAAGTTTTCAAAAGATTTGCATAAAGACCATTTTTAAATTAATAAGAATTAAATAATCCAATGACATGAAGTTAATCTATGTGGGTTAATAATAATAAAGATATCTGCAGTATTATACTTGGTGAAATGGTGAAAATGTTTAACTCAAACTCTGCTCAAAAATATTTACCATGAAAATAGCCATAATTTCTACACACCATTTTTCTACCATTTTCAGTGGTTGAAATAACTGACTTCTAAAAGGCCTTTTATTCTACTAAAATGGCAAGGTTGTTACTTTGGAAAATCAATTGTTCCTTTTAAAAAGAGCAAAAGAGAACATTCTGACTCAAAACAAAAGAAACTGCCCAAATCCTTTTTAGAAATACAAATTCTGAATTAAAGATAAAAATGAAATGTTTTTTTTTTTTTATTAATTGCATTAATTACTAATGCCAAATATATTTGATAATCTTGTGTGTTTTAAGGAAAATAAGAGTCGGAGAGACGTTGACGAACATATCTGAATTTCATTCTAAAACAGTATTCAGAACTGGCAAAACAAAAATTCAGACTGGTATATCTCTAGAAGCTGCAGCACATGACTGCATTTCATGTGTGGTGTTGTCGTGTGATAATACACACACAAGCAAATACACACAAGCTTGTATGGAAGATAACATACTGCAAATTAAAAGAGAGTATAAAATAATTTCTTTTCAAAGAATAGTTTGCATGTTCTCCCTGTGCATGCCTGGGTTCTCTCCAGGTTCTCTGGCTTCCTCCCACAGTCCAAAAACATGACTGTTAGGTTGATTGGTCTCTCTAAATTCTCCTTAGGTGTGGGTGTGTGCGTGCATCATTGTTTGTCCTGTCTGTCTCCCCACCTCTTGCCCGTTGACTGCAGGAGACAGGCACCAGAGGCACATGCGACCCCACAAGGCATAACATGTTGGATAATGCATAAAAAAAAACAAAAAAAAAAACCCAAAGACACAAGGGACAACGGTGTTGCAAAGTAATTAACCAAACCAGGAAACGGAAATACCTGTGTGAAAAACCTGCAGGACCTTTCTCTCTTCTGAAGCTGCAAATTCAAACAATTCAGCTGTTAGCAGTGCAGCACCTCTCACCTATTATACACACATACAAAAGGACGTACACTAACACTTTGGTAGCCGAATTGTATGTTACCCAGTCCCCAATCCCTTATTGCCTTTTCTTCTTTCGCTCCAACATATTTATCTTCCTGCTTTTTTTCCCTTAAATATTGACTTGATCTCTGCATCTACTGTCAACTTAATTGATGCCATTAATTACGGAGTCCTTCAAGCTTGACTGGTCAGTTGCCTAACATTAATAAGCAAGCATCCCAAAGTTACATATCATTCAGTTAGAAACAAATAATAACTTAAAGCATTTTTATAAAAAAAAAAAAAAAAACAAAGAAAGAAAAAGTTAGTTGTAGGTGACACAGAAAAAAGGCAAATTTTTAGCTTGACTGGTTTGTCTAGTGTCTTTCACATTCAATATTTAAAAATCAAATTTTTTTCTGGTGTGTAAACACCAGAAAAAAATTTGTGTCTCATGTTTCAGACCACGCATCGTGGTCTGAAACATGAGACACAAAATTCTTTTTAACAATTTTTTAACAATTTCCTATAGATTTAATCTACTAAACTAAAAAGGGCAACCAAAAACTAATCCACCATCATAAATGTGAGAAAATTATCCTTCAAAGCTTTCCCCATCTGGCATTTTCCCCAACTGGCAGCCTTCGAGGGCAGTACTGACCGACTTAATTTATGCAAGTACACGTCAATAAATTAGAATATTATTCAAACATTAATCCATGTCAGTAATTGAAATAAACAAATGGAACTCATTTGTCGTAGTTTCATTATATGTGCAGTGATAAAGTTCAAGCACTTATTGTATTTATTTTGATTATTAAAACTTAATCTAACAAAAACCCAAAATGTAGTAATTCCATGGGAGCTTTTAGTGTTTTAAATAAATTTTTACTATAGAATTATTATAGTATTGTTCTATAGCGAGTTGACTCTTAGAGCTATTTCCTCATTCAGAAACAACACATCACTACAAGTAATTTCGATTGTGAGCCTATCTTCCTCCAGGTTACGGGACCAAATTATATTCATAAAAAGACTGAGTAGCGGTTCAGTCCTTTTTCTCCATAGCACTTTAAGACATTTCTTACATGGATACATGTAAGAAATGTATCCATGTCAGATTCTTATTAATGTAAGATTTTCTAACATTAATAAGAAAATCTCACCGCCGTAGCCTGTGAGATTTTTCATTGAAAACATTTTTTCCATCCACTCAACTTTCTAGTAATATTCTTGGAAAGAGTACTAATTGGGCCAGATTCTTTAGAAATGTTTTTTTGAGGCTGAACGTCCTTATGGATAGTGTCAGTGATTTTCTGCTGGACAACTGTCACGTCCATAAAGTCATAACAATAACATGACTTGCAGAATCATTCTGTCTCAAAAAAGCAAAATTTTTATTTGTGTTATGTAACTGAATTTGGGGGCTTTCTTTAGCTATACGTCATAATTATCAAAATTTACAAAAAATAACTTTTTCAACTGAATTACTGAAATAAATTATTTTCTTACAATTTTGTAACTTACAAAGATGCAACTGAAGTATCTGTTGACAAGGATCATTATTGTGGTTCACTACTGCTTTATTCATTCAGCTAGAATCTATATTTTTTTAAATAGTCAGATCTTTATGAAACAGTTTCTTCAGAGAAATTTAGAGATTATTGTGTGAAGCAAACCGTTAGTTAATCAGGCAGTTTTAACCAGTCTATCTCATGGAAAAGAATGAGTGAATGTGATTGCTAAAGCAGGACACAATTTCAATTATCAGCTGCTTCTAAATAGTTGCAGCTCAAAGACAGAGGTTCATTAAATGATCTGTATATTCTCTCTCAGGGCTCTTTAAATGTGAATAACTGAAAGACGGCTTTATTAAATGTTGGTCCTGATCTGTAAAGAGAGTGGAAGGACTCTGCCAAACACTAAAAACAGTTATCCGTCTTGTGGTATGTCGAGCAAAACTTCATACAAAGAGCCACACAGTGAAGAGGATGAAACAGAAACACTAAAAGCAGCTATTTATCATGTGGAGCTCTACATTGTTATGCCTGCTACTTCATCAAAATCTGCACAAAGATGTTTTTTTTTTTAGACAAAAACAAAAGAACATGCTATTCATCTTTCTGTTAACTCTAAAGGATCCTCCTCCTCTATCTGTTTCCCTTTTCTTACTCCTCCATATTTCTTCTGATTTCCTGTCAGTTTGAGTTGCAGCCCAATAAATGCTGACGCCTGTAGAAAGGTCTATTTTACACTATCTTTCTGTACATGTTCACCTCCTGTGTCTTTAGGCAGTACCTTAGTAAGGCTGCGGGCAGCACTGTCCTTGCCTCCGGGGGTGAGGTTTCTCAGTTGGACATCCAACAGTTCGACTAGCTGGGCCATGGCCCGGACTGTGGATGGCACATCGCCAGGACGCAGAAGCCCTTTGGTCTGCTCTGCCAGCTCCTTGGCCACAATCGCTGCCGTCTCGCCTGAGCGAAGCTGCAAGCCAGGGAAGGACGGTGGAGGGAGGCGGTGTGGGGAGCACAAAGTGAAAGTAACAGAGAGATGGATGGCAGTTGAAAAAAAGGAAAAAGTTAGACGAGGTGAGAAGAGAAGAGAAAAGTTCGGCAAAGGAGAAAAAGTTTGTAAGAGTGTCAGGTGAAGAATAGCAAGAGAGAGAGGAAGGTTCCAGCAAAATGACAGATGGAGAGAAACAAGACAGAACAGGACGGACGAGGTAGACGTAAATGTGAAGGAATGGAGGTGATGGGTGAAAGGGAGGGAGAAAAAAAAATGTAAAGAGTTAGCTTAAAATACACTTCTTGTAGGACGAAAACATAAAACTGGTACAGCAGAGACATTTACATAAAGCATGCATACATTGTACTGAAAATTGTTTAGGGAATCATTATACAGGAAAAAAAAACACATTTCCAGTTCTACAATTCCCTGCATATGGCAGCTATTCCAACAGTGGTCAGGAGGGACGGAAGGATGGATTAATTTAGATAATTGGCATGAAATAGTGTCTGCTGATAATTTTTTTTTACAAATACAAATATTGTTTTGTATCCCCTGTCAGGATCTTTCCATTATTTTAATCCAGAACAGAAAAATATCTAGATCCAGATTTTCAGACTGCACATGAACCCTGTATTTGAGCTTCACTGGTACAAAACTGACTTTTTTTTTTTAACAAACTGACAAAATAATTTAACAGCAAAACATTTACCGAAACAAAATAGAACAAAACAACCACAAAACAACTGTAGAAAACAAGCAGAAAATATTGTTGGACTTTTTTTTTTTTTTTTTTTTTTTTACTGTGAACTTTATTTCTTTGTTTCTGTATTAGAATATCTCTTTCAGCTGACCTCTCCAAAAAATTACATACATTTTAGAATTTACCTAAATTCTAAAGTGTATCTACATTTTTGGATAAATTTTAGATTTACCTAAAGTCTAAAATTAATTTAGATAAAGAAACACAACTGATAATCGGGTAGTTTTTTTTTTCACTTCTACAATTTGCAGCTTATTTTTAAACCTTATGGTATTTATTTATTACTAGTAACGACTGAAAAAAAAAATTATTTAAAACAAATGAAAATATAAGTTTTTATTGTTCTTGCAAGTTTTAAACGTAGGAACGTTTTTCATGCAACAGACCGGTACAGCAGAGACATTTAAAAATAAAGCTATTATAAAGCTATTATCTAATTTGTCGCTTCTGATAAAATCTCATTGTGAGCTCATGACCTTCTTAGACATTTCTTGTTCCCTGTAGCGATGTAATCTCTCAGATCTCAAACAAAAGTTAGGGCTAAGGAATGATGAAGCGATACATGGCCTAAATCTTTCCCTGTGGTCAAAGCTTCGACATGGGCGAGAGAAACTGCTCCGGGGTTTTAGTCATAACACAAGCGTATCGCTGGGGGCTGACCGAGCCAGTGGCAGCATTCAGACTTACTTTCTGCATGATGTGGTTGACCCAGGGTGACGTGCAGTTGCTGAGGTCAGGTCCTTGGGGAGCCCAGTAGCCCAAACGGGGCAAGCACACATATGTGGCCACGCCTGTAAGACAAGAAGAGCAAACAGGTTGAGACAACTATGACATTCTCCAGAAGACAGGAAAGCTGCTTGGCATTTTGGGGTTTGCAGTGTTTGGCTGAATCAGGATGTACAACAGCTACAGAACCTTGCAATATATACATGCTTTATGTGAAAGACTAACACAATCTAATGCAGGATTTCGGTGTAAAAGAAAAAAATAATAACAACTGAAATATGTGCAACTTCAATAGCATTCATCTTTTACTACTCTGGTACACCTAAAGAAAACAAGTCGGAAAAAAATACTTTCAGAAGCCACCTAATTAAAAGTCAACTTAAGGCTGACAAGCACCCAAGGCATATGCTAACACTGAAGATGCTGCAAAGCTCTCCAGCTCAGATGGAGGAATCTGTTAAGATAACATCTAGACGTGTTAAATGCTCCGGTCATTGACACCAAATTAAATTTTTGACTTGCATGCACATTTTATGAGGCCAAAACCAAATATACAAAACCTTGAACACACCATCACCACGAAACATGGTGGTGATAGCATAATGTGGAAAGGGTTTTCGTCAGCAAAGACATAGAAGCCGGTCAGAGTTGATAATAAGATGGACAGAGCTACATTAATACATAGCAATCCTTAAAGAAAATCTGGTAAAGGTTGCACAAGACCTGAGACTTGAGCAGATGTTCATCTCCCAGCAGGACGATGACTCAAACAACAAACCAGAACTGGTGACCATCAGGAAAGGTAAATGATGGTCATTCTACATCTGGTTTGACTGAGCTTCAGTTGTTTCATAAAGAGCAATGGGCCAAAAATTCAGTCTCTATGTGGGCAAAGCAGCTAGAGACCCGTGGCTGTGATCAGCTTTTATTTGTTAAAAAAAAATTAAAAAATAGTCCTTTCATTTCACACAATACTTTGTGTCGCATAAAATTCCAGTACAAGTTGTGGTTTTGACAAAATGAGACAATGTTCGATAGGTATGAATACAAAGACATTGACCCAGAGTCATTCTATTTGAACCAACTTAACTCCAATACATGTTTTATTATTTCTTTAAATGAGTGGATGCAACTCTCCTGCCCACACACAATATTCTGCTCTGATCTATTGGGAACAACATTTAGCAAGGATGAAATGTCCGTCTGTCTGTCGTGTACAGTCATATTTCTGGCGAGTGGGTCTGGTATCAGACGGCTGTTAGCAATCGAATAAACATCCATTGCAGTTTCTTAATTGAAAATGTTTTGATATATGTTAATGAGTCATCCCCTACATGATTAAAATTTTGGGATTAATTTGGTCCATGGATAATAGTACCGGCTGCTGCCAATACAGAACCATATAACTCAGTTTGCAAACATTGTACACAAACAGAGTTTCTAACTCAGTATGTCTGTATGCTCCATCCAACTCACTCACCCAGGGTCCCCACAGGGCAGGGCTGCTTGGCTGTCTGGCCTTGCTGCGTCCGGGGCCACGATATGTCTGCAGTCACCCTCGGAGTGCAGAAATCCTGGGGAGGCAGCGCAGGCGGCTGTGGGGCCGCTGGAGGTACTTGCACAGGAGGGGATCGGCCTACTTTCTGGTTGGTATCTGGGATGTGATTGGAGTCGGACGATGAACCTCCAGCTGGGACCAGAATAGGCTGGCGGACTGTGGTGGTTGTCCTGTACCGCTGGCCAGGGGATGTGGTGAGGAGAGGTCTCGGGGTGGTGTAGTAGGGAGGGGAACGTGTGGTAGTGGCGCGGCTAGTTGAAGAGGAGGAGGAGCCTCCCCCGCCTCCTCCTGCCCCTCCACGATTGGGTGGAAGCATGGGAGGTGGGCGATAGTCTGAAAGGTAGAAAGATCAAGTAAATTAGAGAGCTTTTTAAATTATCCTAAATATAATGCATCCAACTTGTCTTGTTACTTTATTATACATGAGCCAGGTTGCTAAGAGTAACACATAGCAGATGAAACAAAGTCACTAAAAGACTGATCAGACAAGAATTTGCATTAGTGTGAAGTGGTATAATATGGCACAATTTCAATCATATTCACAGGCATTCATTTACAAACCAAAAGTGCCATGACAGCAAGTAGCTCATGTTTCTGATGACTTTAAAATGTTCCCACGCAATTCATCAGATTTCAGTGCAGGAGATGTCTCTAAGCATTCAATCAAATAAAAGCAAAAAAGAAAAAAAAAAAACTTTAAGTGTCTGTGTGTGAGACCTACACAAACACACACACTTTAATCTGTAATTATTTCAAAGTAAATCACCAACTGCTAAATAAGAGCAATGATTGGCCTTCTCTGGAAAGGATTAGCAGTCTTCCCTGAGGGAGCAGTTCACAGCAGTGGTTCTCGCAGCCTAACTTGGCGGAAAAAAAACATTCTTTTGGCGTCATGCATGATTCATGATGCGAGGACATTGCAAGAGGCAGGGAGGCTACCTAAATGCATATGGCACACTCTTTGTTGTCAATATTTCATCGTAAAAGGACTTAATTATTCACACTGACCCTGTTTAGGGGACAGTTATAAAGAATGGATGGATAAGTAGATGGAACGAAAGAGTAACAGAAAGCATGTTTGTCAAGTGTTAAAGCTTCTCTTCAGCCCACTGTTGATTACTGACACTCCACTGTTCTTTAACATCACTGTGTAACGTTGGACACAAACGGGCTCTATTTGTCATGTCTACATTTTTTATGATAGAAACAACCTTTGCGTCTTAACGTATAAAACAATTCAAATTTTTGGCACCCTAAAGGCTTACATAAATTAATCTCATACTTCATTTCTGTAATATTTAGATTTTTTTTCCCTTCCTGCCAAATCCCAAGATTGATGGCAGCTTTGTTTGTCACAGTTGTTTTAAACTGTTTTAGCTATTGTTTGTTGACTTCAGTGAATATCTCCCTTACTTCAATGGCAAGTTTACTTTTCTCTCCCATTTTTAAAAGTGGTTAAGAAAAATTTGCCTTAATGTCACGTTATATCTCCACACCAGTGAAGAGGAAATTATTAGTTAAGCATTCCTCAACCATCTGATCAACTTCAATACATGGAAGTTACTTGAGTTACACTAAATCTAATCTTAATATCCATGTAAATAAAATCTTATTTTCCCATCAGCTGTTCAGCTGATTATACATTGCAAGTAGAAAAGAGATAGTAGGTTTTCATGTTTTTCCTATTTTAAGGGGTCACATTGTCATTAACTGTCAGCTAAAGGCTTGTCAATACTTAGATCAACTCAAAAAATATAGTATATGTAAAAACTATAGGACAATTCACTTCCTCTCATTAGCTTTATGTATGCTTATAAATGAAAAGTAGAGAGGGATGGCATGTTTCCTCATTTTTCTATTTTTGAATATTGGGGGTGAAAAGAAATGGGGTTCTGATTCACACATGCAGGGAAACTGAAAGTCCCACATTGATATTTATGCACTCTGTCACTTAATAAATAGAAACATTGATTTATTATTTTTTATCAATTCTGAAAGAATCAGTGGGTCTTCGTTTATTTCCTCCAAAAATATGAAATTATTAGATAAAAGTTCCTTAATACTCTGATTAGCAAGAAAAAATATTATGTTCACTTTGATCAAAAATAAAATGTAAGAATTTAAGAAATGCTTCAGTTGTATTTTTCCTATTTTTAATATGCAAGAAAATTCTACATACACATGAAAAGTTGGTTGAGATAGTGTGTATGATTATCTTTAAGTTTAATATGTCAAATATGGGAATACTGATAAATGTGACCTGTGTCATACCATGTGAAACCCAAAGAAACACACAAAAACACATGACATGCTAACTTAGAGTTCCTACAAAATCTAGTTAACTTGAAAAAGTTACTGGACAAGTAACTAATAACCATGATGATTGACATACACAGATATATGTGAACGGTAAGGAGGGGTAGTATATTTTCCTCCTTTTCTCATTTTGAAGAGTGGATAAAAAATGGACTTCTGTGGAATGTGATATTTACACCGCAGGGAAGTAACAAGCCACGAAATACTAATCAAAACTTCCTAGACAAAAAAATAGAAAACTAAAGTATAGATTGTAAAATAGCAAGAGTTACTCTATAACAATAGTTATGGGTGCCACTAATTATAGCAGCAGTGTTGTGTTCCCTAAATTAAGATGTTATTGCCACACTCCTAATGTACTTACATTAATCAGATGAAATGTATCACACCCTTGGTTCAAAAAAGTCAACTAGAATATTTCATTATTCAGTTATTGAAGAGCAAATCTACTCTGGCACTACATGGCAACCAAACCCAACAAACTGTTAGTGACTGTCAAAAATAAAGAATGGTAAATATGATCATATTTAACGTTTTTTGTTAAAAAAAAAAAAAAAGTAAATAATTAAATAATGTTTTGTGTTTGCAGTAATTGTGCAACTGCAAAGCAAGTCAAAATGTTAAGAGAGATTCTGTGATGAAGCCATGGCTTTATTTTTGTGCCTGGTTCTTTTTCATATTTTATGATACTAACTACTTTTATGTAAATGTAAAATAAATACCTCCATGCATCTTAAAACTGTGGCCGTGAAACACATATTTTCTAAAGTGCACTTAAAGGCAACTGGAAACGCAACAGGAGTGAAAGCAGCAGGAGGTCTTCCAGATGACAAGGACAGCAGTGCACAAATGATCAATGTTTTCATGTTGTATCAGTGCAGCATAACTACCATACGTAATTCGATAAACCCAAAACATAGACGATTCGTTGACGATTGTTAATGACGCTTTAACACTTAAGCTACAGTTTGCAGCCAGAAGAAAAGTTAAGCTTAGTCACCTGCTGCAGCTGTAAGTCAATTTTGAGCAAAAGCAGAAAAAGCAGCACTTATTTTTCTGTTCACCTGCTCCACAGTGTCGATCGCAGTCACTGAAAGCTTACAGAGTTGTCAGGCCCTAGTGGGGTGTCTAGAGAAAAAGGGCATAACTGTATAAATTCTACCATTACTGCTCATTACAGCTTGCCATAAAGTTGCACATATAGATCAATACAAGTTTTCAGTGTACAGCAGTGTGTGCTGGTGGGGCTTAATTAGAGGTAACAACATCAGCCAAATCTGAAGGGATTGTATTTCTGTAAGGCACGCTTAAGGGTATTCACGTAATAAGTTTCTTTTCCTGTACTGATTTTTTTTCCTTTTTTTAACGTCTTTTCTCAAATCTTTTTGCACCTTTGTTCCTTTGGGGTTGATGGGAAGGTGTGAGAGTGGAGAATGAAGTGTGACTTTGTGTGGTGCTAAGAAAGAGCGGGTGTTTATTTCATTTAACTGTGGACTGGAAGCATTCGCTTTTTGTGGATTTTTTTCCCCCTTCAGTTCCGTTAAAGATGCTGTTCATTCTTTCCGTCTGCCTGCCTGACTGGCAGCCTTTGTAACATCCTGTTACGTTCTGTTCTCCAGAGCTCGATGGAGTGTTTCTGCACCTAAACCGCGTCGCTTCGCAAAATCCTGAAATCTCTGCTGCCCCTGCCTGGCACGTTCTCCGCGGAATGCTGCCATCAATCATCCGCGGCCCAGCTGTCAATCTGCCCCGTGTTTGTCTGAGTGAGTGTACTTATGAAGCAGAAGCTGTGTGTGACTATCTGGACTCAAATAGGAAGCTCCATTAGGGGCCCTGCCACAACAATAGGCGAGTAATGGTGTGTGTTCGCGTGGGTGTGCATGTGTGTATCTGAGGTTGATGTCTGCTGTCATTTGAGTACAGGCCAGAAAACACAGTGGCTGGCAGCTTACCGGTGTGGTAACACAAAAAGTCTGAAAGCATCACAGACGAGGGTCCTCAGCACTTCTCCGCCAGCCAATCTCTGTCTCTCCTTCCTTTCCTCATCTCTTCTCCTGGCATTATTATTTGTTGCTCTCTCAAAACTGTCTTTTTCTTCCCGACACATTCTTTGCTCCACCAAAATCAGCTTCTACGTTCATCAACACCACCTTTCATGTCCTGCACACTTTTTTTTTTCTGCTGCTACTTCCCTTGCACTTTTGTAGCACTTTATCTTTCAGTGTGATGAATTCATCACTCGCGTCTCTCAAGGCTGTAGGGAAACTACGGGAGCATGACATAACAGGTTCATGAAACATTTATGGAGAAGAAGGCTAGGTTATACTCATGAGGGCTGACATATCTGCCTGCATTTAAGCGTAGGAGGCCTTGGGTAAATGCCTTGTAACAGTCTCAGCTTAACGTAAACACTGTCCTCTTTGCCAAAACAGATGACACAAAAAAGACATTGATTCATAAAAAAAGATTTTTAATCCTATCTATAAACCACATATGGCTACAGATGAAGTAAAGAATAAAAAAAAAAAAAAATCCCTAATGGAAAATTCTTTGGTATAGACTTGATGTGTTGCTATTTTGCCGACCTTTAGCCCTTAGAACAACATAAACTGAGAAAATCACTCTTTATGGCTGGGCAACAAGTATGAGATCAATATGACCGTAAAATGTGATTTCACGCAGTTAATTACAACATTTAATACAATATGGCAATGTCAATCAACATTTTAATAAAATATGAGGCACTGTCCAGGAATGAACTTTGCATCCCATTGATTAATCTATCAAACAGGATCATAAACTTTGTATTTTATATTATGTTTAGTTCAGTTTAGCTGCTTCATATAACACCAATTCACAAGAAATGGCAACTTTAGACGGTTGATAGGTTAAATATTAACTATTGCTAAATTAATATTATTTACTTACTGATTATACAGCATCCAATTCAGTTCAGATTTAGTCAAAATATGTATAATTCAATTCCATATTAAATATAAGATAGCGCAGTGAAAGTCAATTGATTTTAAGCAAAAAAATTAAATAAAAAGGACAGGAAAATTTTTTTAATGAACCCCAGTTTTTGGCATCGGCTTGTCTTCCCTGGCGTTGTTCAGGATTTTGCAAGCATGTGACAACAGTGGAAACGAAGCTAAACCAGTCTCTGAATGAGAGGCCATTTTGTCCCGACCGGCAAACAATGAACGGGAAGGGAAGAAAAAAAATGGCACAAGGTAATTTCTATGCTTAGGACAAAGAGAGGAACACAGTAAGTGGCAGCAGGAATATTTTCCATGGGGAAAAACAGAATATAAAGGTAATGGCAACCAGGCCTGCTGACAGCCTTGGGCCTGAGACAAGATAAGCTGAGACGAGTCCTCATCTACTTCAGTCTGTAGCCAGCAGAAAATAGCTAATATTTACAGTAGCGATTGTGACAATACTACTTATATTGCAATATTGACAAGAGCTGCAATAAGACTTATTGATTATATGATGAGAAAACTACAACTCAAAAATTATTTTGGCCATTTGCTTTAAAAAAAAAAAATCAATCAACATTCAAAGCAAAATAAATTTGAGTAAAAACTGTTTCAAACAAATAGAAAACCAAATGTTTTAATGTAATTTTATTTTGAGATTTCTTAGTCTATTCTATGGTGTTTCCCTGCACTGGAGCGAGCCCAGGGGAAGGTGATACAGCAGCAACCAGGCAGTAAACTTGTTCCCAAAGATGTCATCTGTCACCACACCGGAGGGGCCACATAGATGCCGTCAGTCAGTCAGTCTAAGACACTAGCACATCTCGCATGCACACCGACATTGCGTGAACCTGTGAATATGTGTGAGTGCGAGACACTGTTAGTCTGTGTTTGTGTAAGACTGCCTGTCTCTGCCTCTGCTCTGTTGCCCAGAAAGCTCTTGTTGAATTCTTGCTTGGTAAACTGAGGGATCATGAAATCCACAGCACAAAAAGGTAGAAGAAGAAGGAGAGGAATAAGAGTGGGGTCTGGGGTGCAGGTGAAACGAATTTCCCCTGGCAAGTTTTTTTGACGCTGTCAGACAGAAACCAACAGACAAGCAGCAGAAGAAGCAAAGGAGACAAAGACTAGAGGGATTTGAACTAAGACAAAAAAGTTTTGCAGAAGTGAGATGAAGTGTCTGTTCTGCTTCTTAATATCCATGATGATAATAGCTTATATATGGGGGATTTCCTCTTTGCATTAAAAGTGGTGAGAGATGGATACAGCTAGGTAAGGTCAAAGTGATCTAATTAGGAGTTGGAGTTTGCATGGAGAAGGGGAGCTTTCTGGGCGTAATAACTGTACACACACATTAAAAAAGGGGCTGCATACTGTGATAACACACATCCCCTATGGCTGCAGAGAGCACACAAATATACACCCAATAATACAGGCACTTACTTTTCGCTCCGTCATACTCACACTTTAACAGAAATGTTTCTCTCAGTACGAACAGAGCTTGTGGCGAGTGGCTCAAGCCTGCTGATAAGACAGAATGCACTTCAAAGCAGTGATGCTTTAAGATAAAAAAAGAGGAAAAAAAGTACCCCGACTAACAAGGACAGTTTTAAAATGGCTGCCAGGCAGCAGCCGATTCCACAGCTAACATTTTCCGTATATAAGCCAACGTGGCTGTTTAGGCCTGGTGGCCTGCCTGTTGGTTAGATATTTGTGTCATCACCCCCCTGCTTTGACTGAAGACACCTGCAGCAGGTTTCCCAATTACATGCTTCTATTATAATCCAAGGAAGTCCCTCTGTTCAAAAGACAAACTATTTTTTGTTTTCACCTTTGTTTCTCTACTTTATAAGAAATCATGGGCTGTGTTTTTTCAGACTTCTGAAATTTATGCTAATTCTGCAGAAAACATATAGCAATTTTTTTTTATTTGCTACAACATGAGCTGTAGTATTTTGCAACTAGCCCATTGGCTACTGAAAACGTTTTTCTCTGCTTCACATTTCACTTTTTCTGTTTTTTTTTTTTTTGTTTTTGTTTTTTTTTTTACATTTCATAACATCCGAGCAGCACAGCTAATTTGGCATGCTATGCTATCTGTTTGCATAATTGTTTTTAGTTTCCTGCAGTGCTGTGGGCTTCCCTTCCACTCTATTGTTCTGGCTTGGCCTGCTTGCTCTGGCATCTACTGTTAGGCAGAGGAAATGCTGTGCAGGGGCCAAATGCACACAGAAGGTCTGGTCGGGGCTATCCAATTGATAAAGACACACTACAAGCAAAGAACAGGTGCAGCAGACTCTCCAAAGCACAGTTCAGGCTCTGCTGAGACGGCATTGTCGTAATCTATTTGGAGGAGGGAGAAGGATGGGCAGGGAGCGAGTGGAGGCAGAGTGGGGGTTTTAGCAGGGGTGTTGAGTACGTATAAAAACCAGCGTATAAAAAAGGTGCATTGTGAAGCAAAGATTTCTCATGTCATAAACAATATGCATGCACAGAGAATTGAAAAGCATTATTTTTTCCTTTAAAACAATTAAAGTTATTGCATAGTCGTAAGTCTTTTCTGTTATTGGAATTTTATGAGACAAACTAGAGCATAATATTGAACTGGTAAGAAAATTGCAAATTCCTAATTTTTTACTAGTAGAAATCTGAAAAGCGTACCATGGATATGTCATAAATATATGAACTTAAACGGAATGGAAAGGTACTATGGACATAACTCATCAATCCTTTGCATAGATCATGACTTGATTCTGGTCTAAGGTGCCATGAATATCCTGTAATCTATAGATTTAAATTGTAGGTCTGTCTGAAGGAAACTTGGGGTTCAGTGCTTTGCCCACACTTTGACATGCAACTAAGGGAAGCTGAAATGAAACTAGCAACCCTTTAAAATGTTACTTTAAAGTGAAGATTATTCTTTGAAACAAAATACCCATCTGCGATTTGTCAACGTACTCTGAACTAGGTGATAGACTTCTTTGGTTGGAATACAAATTAAACAGTTTTAAAGTATGTCAATGTGGATGGTTTTCATTCTGATTTTGGGAGACTTTGCATAAACAATTCCCCCTTTAGTTCATAGCAGACAACCAAGCATAGTCTGAAGTATTGTCCACCTATACTGAGAAAGATAGACTATGACTATCCCTTAGTGAAGCGGCCCCCAAAATCAACTTTGGCAATGAAGTCAATTTTTCTCAGCCTCGACAAATGCAGATGAGATGCTGCCGTTTGCTGGCAACATGCATCCCCTGGACAGCAGAGCAACTGATGTTGTTTGCAGCATAAATGGAATTATTTATGTTATTTACTGGAGAGAGCAAAGGACACAAGAAGTCCGCTAGGAAGGGAATCCGTTCCTCTAGCCCTCTTGCCTTCAGGACCTAATTCCTTCGAATGACCGCTCAAAATCAGATAGAAATAACTTTTTCCAGACAGCAACTTGGGGAGAGTCTGATAAAAAACTTAGAGCTTAAATCAACTGACTGATAAGGTGCAGAATTTTTAATTATTTTAGCCAAATAATTCTTTTCCTGATAAATAGAAATGAATCACTTTGTTTTTATTAACATTTGTGTTATTTTAGCGTGTTAGCTAGTTACTCCAGTTTCTCATCACTAATCACCTATAATCATAGGTGATTGATTAAAAATGCGCACGTAAATTCAAGTAGTAGCTCTTGGTGATTGTGCTCACAATCTAATGTTGGCATCTTTGAGGGGTAAACTAATTACAAAGTTAAGAAAAAGGCAAAGCTCCTGTTCTTTCTTGAGGGAATATAATAATAGATCATTTAATAGGAATTTAAAAGAATACATGTCAGGAGAAAAGTTTGATAGAATAAACAGTGGTGTAAATAAAAATACTTTTGTAAGCAAAGAAGCTGAATTCTGATCTTATGAGCTTCTTCGTGTGTTCCCTACATGGCTTGTGGCAAGCTGCAAACTAGTTTTAGCAACAGGTTTTGTATTGACATTCTCCAAAAGTGAAATCAACTAAAAGTTGCCCTTTTTACGTTCTTTCACCTGAGCAGTGGATCTCTGCTGTTAGCATTGCTAACATGAATCTCTTTGCTGTTTCTTGGAATATTGCTGTCCTTGAAAGGCCTGTCAGTTTAGGTGGCTGACCATCTCTTGATAGATAGTCCATGTCATGAAATCCCAATAAAAATGCCTTGAAGTTTGCAACTGTAATATAACAAAATGTGAAAAAGCTCAATGGATACTAAATCTATTACATAGCGCTGTATTTACATGTGCTAAATTCATACATATCTTTTATTTTAGCATTCTTATCCTCAGCTGTAGCTCTTTTCATAGAAATAAATAACAGCAATCATTTGTTTTCACCACCATTATTATAAGAATCAAGCTGTCACTAAGCAACACTGAGCTTGTTTGTAAGTTTAAAAATATCCCCTTCAAATGCTAGGAGAGTAGCAATTTGTCTTCCAAGTGACCACACATTGCAAAAGAATACACAGAGATTAGATATCAATCTGTTCCCAACTTTTCCATTAAGTTATCTTTTAGTGCCGCTGCACAAACACAGGACAACTTGGGAGTAGTTCAGAAGCTTTGAAAGAGCAGGAGCATTAACGTGCCATGGAAAAAATGTCTAAGCAAAAGATTGTAGGTACAGTAAGACACCTTTTAACCAAGAAAAACTATTAAGAACCCTATGCATATAGGGTTATTTATTTTGAATGAACTGTAAAGAGATTAACGATGGTAGAACTTCACTTGCTGTTTGGGTATTTAAGAAACGAGTGCTGCAATAGATAACAGAAAATTGCAAAAAACTAATAGAGTGTGGACATGGACATAATTCACGCAGGCAAGCAAGAAAAGTGACAAGGGTTAGTCTAATCAGCGAAACGGTTAGTCTAATCCGGTGAAAGATGGCCTCCACTTTAACCATTAACTGCTGTTGTTCTCTCCACTTAAGCCTGTTTCCAGCATTCCCAGCACTGCTGCTGCTTGATTGCAATCTGTTGCAGAGTAGGAGAATGGACGAGGGGCACGAGCAAAGGGGAAGAGAAGGAAACGGGGTGTGTGTGGTGAGTGTGGAGAGGGTAGGGGGAGGTTTTGCAGTAAAAGACAAGGGAATGGAGTTCTAAAGACAATAGACATTCTCTGCTCGACTTCCTCAGGAAATGGGACTCTGTGATTTCAACCATTAAGAGTTCAAGGGTGAACACTTAAATTCCTCTAAACTAACAAAGTGGCATGTAAAGGTCATAATTATTTTTTGTACATTAACTAAACATAAATAAGATCATAGTCAATGACAATGACTACATATTTGCATAAACATTGCAGTTTTGTTGGATCTGTAAGTATTAAAACATAAGTTCAATCTGTTTCGAGCTTAATAAGAGCTCCACATTTTAGAACAGTGATAACAGGTTCCGATGATTAACATAATCAGTAGTATGTAAATGAAAATATGGTGACAGTTGTTAGGATTAAGTTTGATATGGGCCATAAGTCACTGCAGGATAAAACAAACAAACAAAACAAGTAGAACGTTTATATTTTAAAGATCGGGGGTGAAAGGTAATACATCAACAACTGAGATGTACTTGATGTGGTTAAATTCTTTGCAAAAACAAAGCACACTCGTACTACTTCCAAATTATTTCAGAGACAAAGTAGCAGCCAGGGCTGCTAATTAAAACTGATAAATAAATGATAACTGATAACCAGCAGGTGTGACCAGCTTTGTAAATGTTGAAGTACGCTCCAGGTGTGTTGGTCTGGAGCGCACAGTTAACACAGTGCCAAGACGGGAAGACTTTGCAGTGGACCTGGATTTTAGGTCATTTCCACACTATTCAAAGTTCAGAGAAAATATTCCCAAGAGAAAAACACCTAAGGCAACATCTGATATAATCAGGAGTCCCAGCAAATTTCCATAAGGGTCAGACTGGAATGCTAAGAGAAATTTAAAGTCCTAGACTCAGACTTTAAAACACAATTAGGAAAGCGAAGCAAATATGGCTTGTTTGTAAAGCAATGCCAGGAGAAAGGCTCTTCTCTATTAAAACAATATGGCAGCACAATTCAGGTTTCCAAATCCGATGATCCGAAGCACACCAGCAAATATACAACAGACAGAGTGAGACAGAAAAGAATGAAGCTGCTGAAATGGTGCAGTTAAACTCCAGACACAACCCTGAGTAAAATGCTGTTGACGGAAATTGCTGTCCTCAAAGATGTGAGACAGATAAACTTATACAAAAAACACTGACTTCCTGGTATTTCTGCTAAAGGTGGTTCTGCGAACAAAGGGGTGTACCAAGTATATGCCATGTCTGTTACTGTAATCATGGAAAATGTTATCACGCAGAACAGTAAATATTTAATCCAATATAGATATATAGAAGATGCAGTTTGGCTTTAATGGTGATATATTTATTTCCTCAAGTATTTTTTGTGGTAATTTACTTTTTAAAAAACATAATTTTGGTCATTCCTGACTTTCATCTGCAGAACTTCATAGAATTTTCTTGAATGTTGTGGCTACAGGAATAAAGTGTATAAATATAAAAAACTTAATTTGTGCTTGTCTTTTATATTGCTTTTTATTATAAAGTCTCATATCATATATCAAATTGGACTATAGTGTATGTAACATACACTATTTACCTCTTTAATCTGGTTTGAGAAGAGCTATGCAAATACTTTATTATTACCACCTTTATTAACTTTCTTCCCACAAGTCAGGTCAAACATGGCGATTCAAATTATTTTATTTTTATTCTAACTCAAAGCTGTGGTTTCTGTATAGTAGAACATGCAAACCTAAGTACAGTATCATCCCAAAGGGTGAGGAAAAAAACACTGAAAGAAAACCAAATAAAGCATTTTGTACAACTTCAGCATATAAGAATTTTCCCAGATAGAAAATAAAAGAAATCTAGCCCAGTGGGGTAGCTGTGGAAATAGAAAAGAGAGAAAAATGCAAAGTGGGGAATAACAGTGCGTGTGAGTTGGCATGTTTGCTGTTTTAGCCCCGTTTGCCACACCCATCTTCAAGATGCAGAAAACATGAATAATTTTGTGACTTTGTTGGGAAAACTTTCTAAAGTGTGGCAAGGCAGACTCGAGGTGATAAATTATTCAGATGTTTCATCGGAGCCATGCTGCTTGCATAGGGAAAAGTCTCTATAATATGCATGTAAGAAGACATGATGAAACAACTCCATAAACAGCAGAGAATAAGTCAGTGCTGGGGGACTGCAGCTGGAAGAAAGGGGTGATGCGAAGACAAGTGACTTTGACTCTGACTTTACATAGGCATTCATGCACCAGGCCTCTATAATATATACATCTGAGGGTGCTTGATGAAACCACCCTGTGATGCTGGATGGAAGTAGGAGAAGAGAAGGAGGATAGGTTATGCGTGAGATAAGAATGACAGAGAAAAATGAAAAAAAAAAAAAACAATCATTTAAAGAGAAAGATGTATGAGACAGAGAGAGGAAATGTTAAGATTCCTGCCATATTGAGTCTATGTTTATATGTGAGAAACACAGGGAGAAAGAATGGGGATTTAACAGCAAAGGAATAAAACACAAACAGACAAGGGAAACAATAGATGAAGAGAGGCATTTTGCTTTTTTGTAAGAAACCTAGGGAAAAAGAATATACATTTTAAAAAAGATCATATCCTACTCTATTATACATCTGCTGTGTGTTCAGAGATTAAACTTCAATGTTATTTGTTAAACCAAGGTAAATTAAACATGTAAGGTGTTATGTGATTTTCTTCTGGTGTTTGATTTCTTTTACTCACAGAAAATCTCCAGAGATGTATGCAGCAGAAAAGCAGTGGTAAATCAGTTTGTGGCTGTTTTCCAATCAATTCAACTCATTCTGACCAGTGACTGCCTGCTTGGAAATTCAAAGCATCTGATTTATGAGCTTAGCATGCTTAAGTGTTTTATGGTTGCAGTAACAACAAACACTCTTTAGTGTTGAAGTGGCTGCTGAATGACTGTGAGGTTTCTAAAGTGAAGCACAGATATGTGAAATAGGCATTTGAGACATGCCTATGTTTCAGTCAGGCTGCAAAAGAGAAAGCAAGACTTCTGGCAGATAATATCTTATAATTTTCAACTTTCAGCTTTTCTGATGGAACTTTCTGGTTTTTGAAACATGGCCGCTTTTTGGAAATCTTGAAGTTTAGTTAAAGACTCAGAATCTCATTTCACTTGGAGAATGGACAAAATTGTGGTATCGATTATACTAAACATGCTAAATACAAGATGGTAATGAGACTTTTTTAAAAAAAATAACCAATATTATATATATATTTTTATTTTAAAACAGTGAAAACCTGTTTTACAATGATTGCTCTATTGTGAACAATGATTGTTCTATTGTGAACATTAACTTATTACTAGCAGCTTAAAGCTTTACAACAACTGATGTGTGTAAACTGGCTGCAAAATTCTCACCAGTAAATGTGCTTTTATTCTTTTTAGTCAGTTTTTAACAATACTTCACCCTTTTAGAACTTTAAACCCATATTTATGTGTCAGTATTGTGTTTATCTTAATTAATCTAACAAGGTATTGTAATAATAAATATTAAATAAAGTATAGATTCATTCTCCATACACTACTTCTCTAGCTTGTTACACGTTTGTTTCAACACAGTGATGTCTTTTAAATGGGACAGTCGAGAAGAAATTAAATTATTGCCATCTTTGGCAGCTTAACAATCACCACGAGTGTTTTTTCGTTAATGGAAAATTCCTAGACGGACAAGACTTGTAAACAATAGGAAGAACCTTAGGGTATCATTTAGTTTAGATATAAACAATTAACTAACAGCTTGCACCAGTCACAGAGAGGTTAGGGGGTTATTCCTTGCTTTACACAACCAGAGAAATCTGTGTTCAGACTCCCACTGAGATGTTAATGAAAACGGTTTAAACCGTGGAAACAGCATGAAGTTATTGTTGGAGTTGACACTACCGCAGTACAGTTTCAAACCCTAAAATGTCCACTATTAATCTATCAGATATAAAAGTGACACTGTATTTAGATATTTGGATTCATCCCTTCAAAACACCTGATAATGATGCATATCTAAGGCTTTTCAGATGATTGGTTGACTAGTTCTTGCCAATATTTTGCCCAGAAAATATGTTGAAAACCACTAACGTCCTACGTATTTGACAATAATTTTTGAAATTATTACTAATCAAACTAAGTTGAAGCCAAAATACAAAAGTTGGCGAGATATCAGATCCAACCCAAGAAGCACATAACATACGCAAAACCTTTAAAGGGGGTGCACTTTCTTTTTACCTTCACTGTTGTGCTTTTAAATCTCTAGAAAACGTGGATGATACTCCTGGAGGTTGCTTAGTCTGTTGTTTAACATTTTGGTAATGATAAAAATATATAAACATGACAGAAATATATATTTTTAATCACTAATCATTCTGATTTTGTGAAACATAAATATATTAAACAACTGATAATGATTATAACTAATGGCACATATTTTTTCAGATCAAAAAGGAACAGTGAAGGACTCCTACATCTGGGACTGTTTTTTTATTTGTTTGTTTTACTGTGTAGCACAGTAAGTGATTTGTGACTGAGTCAATGGGTCCATTGCCAGTTTTTTTACCCCATTCTGAACCCACTCACACAAGTTGTTTTGTCTCAAACTAACAATGGTCACACACCCACAAACACGCGCCCACGCACCCACGCCTACGCACGCACACACACGCACATTTAAAAACTGAACTTCAATTCAACAAGCTACACTGTCTCTGATACACAGGCAATTCTATACAACTATCAAATGAGGAGTCTGTGCAACTGCAACACAAAAAATAGTTCTCTGTTGTGTTCATTACAGAGATAAAAAGAAGCTGCTGTATAGTAAACCAAACTAACTGCCAAAAAGATGGATGGAAAATGTTAGGGTTTCTTAGCGGATCACACACTTTGTAATGAATAGAAGGAGAATGTGGATGAAGGCCATTTAATATTTGTTCTCTAATATTTTGTGCAATAGTTTTCATTAACAGAACACCATGCAGAATGCATTTCAAAATGATATCCTCACTTAGTTGTCAAGCATGTCCCAGACTCCTTAGCATACAGGAATCTCACTGCAACCAATCGGTAATGGAGCAGAGAATGCTTTAATGCGCTTTCTCTCAGTAGAAACCTTTGGAAATATTATTTATAATAGAAATAGAAATATTTTGGGGGAAAAAAAACTGTTTGTTGTTAAAAAATTGTATTTCTTAAAACCATATTAAAAGAATCTGAAATTAATGTCTAATATTGTCCTCAAAGTTTGAATAGCTAATTCAATAGTTTTTCTAATGCAAGAAGAACTAAAAATGCCCCTTTTTTTTACAAACAGAGTTAAGGTTTCATTAATCTCAAACTGTGTTTTAAAATATGTCTATTGAATTCAGAATTGTCCAATAGCAGTTTGATGAATCCAACGAGTTCACAGTTTAAAGTAGTGATGAACAAATGCACTTCAGTTTCACTAAATAAAAACTGTAATTGTTCACCAGTGTCAACAGCTGCTCTCATCTGGATTATGACCAATTTAAAAACTGAGGCTTTTCAGGACTTATCTTCACCAAATTTTATCAGTTTCATTTCACAAGCATCTGAAGATATTCTTATTATTATTGAATACCATGTGAAATATAAATCCAAGATAACAATAGTCCCTCTTTTCTCTGTGTTGCATTTATATTGCATATCCTGTTAAAGATTTGTATTGACATGACTGTCATTCAGTGCTAGATTAGTCACCTTCCAACTGGAAGGTTTTTGGTTTGATTCCAGTTTCCTCCTGGGTTGGGTTACGTCTCTAACCGGGGTACCTAACCCAACCCGACCCACTTTCTTACCAATCTGTGTATAACGACACTGTATAATATGAGTCAGATTATGATTCATCAGATTGGTTTTCATGTGGAAAAGAAACGATTAGACCTTAACATAATTAACTTTACAAACTTATTTGTAAAATATTCTCATTGGGAAGCTTACCTGTAATCCCAAGCAATCTTTTCTCAGTGTAAAGTAACCTATTAAGGTTTAATCAGTGTAAGAAATTTCACATTTAAGGAGGATGATATGGTCTCCATAGTAATGACAAAATAAAATCCTTTTGTTTAGAATTGACAACAGATGCCAACTTTAGCATCGTTTGTAGCTAATGGCTATTTCCACAGTGCTTGCAATCACTTGGATCTTGTATAGCCCTTTGATGCAATTTTTACAAGTTTATTAAAAAAAATATCCACATTCCATTGTAAGCAATGTTCAGTCCAAAAGGTCTGTATCTACACAGGTCCTAAAATTTACCTACTAGAACTCTGGTATTTCACCCATTATGTTATAATGTTTCTGTAACCTGACAAAAACTTCAGTTCAGTTTTCTGGCATTCTCTTTGTACCTGGCCTGCTAAATTTAAGTGTGCCAAGGAAACTGTGCTCCTTTCCCGGCATGCCGAAACCGAACAATCCCAGAGCCTCAGAGGGAACTTTTTCAAACCGCCTGCCTTTGTTATCCAGCTGGGTAGACACAACTAAGTAATTGGTGCTTCTCTGTTGTTGCCCAATTACTCTCTGTCCTCGGTGGCCAACCTCGTCTCTTTCTTAGACCATGGCCCATTTCCTGTCTCATTTCATATCTTAAGAAGTCCACATAAGCGAAAACAAAAACAGGGAGTACATTAGGCTACATCAGTAATGAGCTGAAACATTCTGAAAGACCCTTTTCTCGCTGTGTTTTCTGAATAGACTAAGAAAAAAGAACAAGAAAAAAATGCCAAAGCTTGAACATGGTAAGTTTGCTTTCAGCGTTTAGCTTAATGCTTCACGCATTTGAAGGGAAAAAACAACATTAGGAGGCTTTCTTCTCTTCAGGTTTCACAGGGATAAAGACCACACAGTAGTGTCAACATGCAACAGATTAAATCTTTGGACAATAGATCAGTCACTTTATTTTCTGGAGAATGAGAGAATCATGTAGTTAAGGTAATCAATTTATTCTTTGTCCTCCCTAAGTGAGACAGGGGAACGAGGACGCATGTAAAAAGAGTGATGTTCAATTGATTGTATGTATTTATCTCCGTCTGGTCAGCACTCTGGCTTGTTGCTATGCACTGGAGGTCATTCTCCACACAGAATCCCCATTGATCTCCACTTTAGAGCCTCGCAAGACACTGTAAGCGCTATAATAGGTATGATGTCAAGTTAATAATGAATAAACACTCATGAACAAACCAGCAATTCATGCTTTAAATATATTACTATGCGTGCATACTCATCATTATGCACATCTACAAACACACTCACAAACAAGCACATTTCTACAGCATAGTATCACACATACAAAATCCCTCACACACACACTGATCGGTAAAAACCAAGTTTACAGCTGTCTCTCTCTATAATTTCTTGTACTGCGCTGCCTAACTGCATGTAAGAGCATGCGTTAATTCAGACATCATTTAATAAGACGCACAGCCAGACTGCCTTGACCACTCCATAGAAAGGTGCTGAAAGGCAATTACGCTGGGCAAATAGCCCTTTAGGCTCCTGGGGCCGAAGCCCTTCCATCCATCCAAGGGGAAAGATGAACAGGAGGTCAAACTTACAACTCATACCAGAGCTAGAGTAAGACACGATTTAAGTTAGACAGTATTCTTGACCTTTTCAAACAGGCCCAACAGTGCCACTTGAAATATATATATGCAAGTGGAAACTTTTTTGGAATAGAAAAACAAAACTTCATTAATAAACTAAATTGAAATCTTAAGTCAAAGGATGGACCCAAGCAAACAACTACTAACTAACTTTGTGTTAAATTAAGTTTAACACAACTGTAAATCTGGTAAATAAATCTGGGTTAAGACCAATTTGTGACTTGCGTCGCACAGAGTGATGGTAATTAGAGTGGTGGGAGGCTTAAAAAAAATCTGGGGCTCTGAATATTTAAATGTGCACCTGATATCCACTGTCATAGACAGTCATAGATCTTTTCTGCTGTGGGCTTGTTTATCTTCCAAAAATCATAGAAACTATGTTAAGTACATGGCCACATACCTAATTTGAAATACCAGATTTGAAACAATCACTAGCTGACTTGTTGCACTAAACTTGTGAATTATCTGGGGAGATTGTACAAAGAGGAATAGTCAAATCTAACTTTATTAAAGTCTGGGGTTAGGAGGGCGTGGTTTTGTAAAACACAGTGGGGCTAATAAAATGTTGAGTCTGAATTATTTATTTCAGCAAATAGCTCCAGAGTTTCAAATTGTGATTCAAGTTGTGTCATCTTGTGAAATAAAAAGTGAAGACATGCTAAACATGAGTCATAAATTAAATTGGCAGATAGTGGTGTTTCAGTTTCCCCTGGTATTTTGGAACATTTCACTGAAAAAATAAATAAAGTCCTGCTTTCATAATATTGGATAGACCTTTGCAGAGTTCTTAAAGCATAAAAAGTGACAGTACGTCATAGCAAACTCATATGAATGGGGCTAAAGAAAACTATCATGAACGTCAGGCAGAGGCTATGAGATCTTTCATCATACACAGATATTTCTGTTCGTCCTACAGTACATGCAGACATTCTGGACTACATTCTGTAAGAATGGTCAACGGGCATGGAAAGAGAAAGTTGGCGAGTGGAAAGGTGTTTGAAGATCAGCGTAGCCCTGTTTGAGCACTAATCTTCTAACGGTTGAGATCTAGGGAGATTTTTGATGTCTCTTATTTCTAGAAATAGCAACACTACTGATAACTCTTTTCCAATAGTATATCCGGGAGCAGCAGTGAAGGTACAGTGGAGCTTATTTATTTGTCATTTCGATGTATTTTGAGTTCAGAACATGTGCACTGTAGATTGTAGGGAGGAGGTGAAAAACAGTCATAACTGAGAGTCATGACAGCACAGATGGAGCAATATTTTTTTCCTACTTTTTCCAAGTAACTTCACAGAATTAAGTACTGAAAGAAGATCAGTGCTTATAAGCATTCCATATGTCACAGCTGAAAAAGCACTTCTCAATAAAATACCTTATGTGGAATCAAAAATGACAGAAGAAATGAAAAGAGATGTGGTTATTGAGGGAGATCCTCTATTGAACTTACCATTGTTGCCAAAGTCCAGTGAATACTTGACCACGTGGTAGTTATTCCACACATACAGCAGGTTGTCTCTTGGGTTGTAATCCACTGCAGCTATATACTGGTAGGAGTTAGGGAATGGTATATTAACTGTTGTTTCTTTGCTTTTGTCTGTGTTATACATGTAGTCAATCTTGTTTCCTGTCCCCTCATTGTCGTCATCTTCGTACACAGTCTTAACGACATACAGAACGCCGCAGATCATGAAAGCATTGGAAGCAGAGCGCTTATCATAGCTGGTGTCCCAGGAGCCCTCGATGCGAAGAGTGTAAGGGTTAAGCTGGCTCACCACAATGCGTCCGTTGTTCTGTTCTGTTGCGTAGATCACCCATAGCCCATTTTCATCCACAGCAAGGTCGATGTCCGACTTTCCCCCCCAACGGTATGGAGAGGTGTCATGGTAGTTGGCGTTGGCGATGATGGCCTCGCCGCTTTTGATCCGTGTGCGGAGATCAAACTTTACGATATTGCGGGTGCGCTCTTTGTTAAAGAACAGTGCACCATCATAGACTACAAAACCGGTCCCATCTACTCGGTGTGGCAGTTTGTATGTGGTAGTGGGGCGGCCTGCAATGAAATCCTCTTTGGACGAATACTCAGTTAGTGTGTCTGTGCGGTATGGGGTCCAGGGCATGTAGTATATCTTATCAGAGGCTTGAAGTGGATCTTTGCACCATGCACCTGACTGATGGTCAGATTCAAAGAGATGTTCACTTTGGTACACTCCTCGTAGAATACCCGGGCACAGAAATACTGAGGAAAAACGAGGATAATTACACATTACATAAGCCTCACCCACATAGTGATATATGTCAAACATTTCCTTACAAAGTTTGTGCTCTGTTTTTTCTTCACTATTATTGGCACTACAAGAGTGGCAGCCTGTTACAGCAGCTTTGACCCCTTTTGAGGGTTAAAAGGGCATATTTTGTTACGGCGCTGCTGTAATTAGTTAATTTCTTTACTGTGAGATTAATAAAAGATTATTCTATTCTGTTCTATTATTAATTGGAAGTTCTTGAATGACTGATGCCCTGGACAACCCTCTACTTCTGCGGCCCATGGAGTTCCCCATCGAATCCCTCCCCACCAGTGACCGATTGTGAATATAAGCACTACAAAAGCTGTTTTGTTTGGTTGCATTTTGCACTACTGACAAAGCTTTTTTTCCCAATTGTCACCCTCAGGACCATGCTGCGCTCAGTGGTGAGCCATATGGTCCTTGGAAAAAAAAACAGCACTGATTGCAAGTGAATGATACTCGCATTGTTAAAGCAGAGCAGCACCATCCCTTACTTTCAACATATTACATTTTGGTATCACAGTTATGTGATAAAGAGAAAATAGCACCCTTTGTTCTACTTCCACTCTTTCCTTCAGTTCCCCTTCCTCGCTCCCTCCTAAAGTCCTGATTAGCCTCACAATGCTTCCTTCGCTTCTCTCCTCTTCTATTTCCGTCAGTCAGCGCCAATTTCAGAAGCGGGCACATCTTTAATCGTCTGCTATTTTTGCAGTTGCTACAATAACTATTTTCCCATTCCATCCTTTGCCTTCCCGTCGAGGAACACTGAGGTCATGTTTTATGAGGGATATGGGACATGGAGTAAATTCTGGGAAGCCACTGCAACCAATCATAGAGGTCTTTGTAATTTAACTGGAATGCTGTCACATCAGCGCGGCAGATACAGACATGCCAGATGTGGCAGATGGGGTTTTCCCATTCTTCTCAATAGTGCAATTCCAGATTTCACACGAAAGCCTGGGAATATTGATTGAATAGTCACTGGCTTCTCAAAGTACTGGTGTCAGTTCAGCTTTTGAAATAGTAAATGTCAATGTAATTCTCTTCTCAATGGCTCATTATAAAAATTTACTCCAGTGGCAAGATGGAGAAGTGACATTTCCCACAATAGCATAGAATAATCCGACTCAAGAATATGTCTAATGAGATGCAGTGTTTCTAATTTTCCACCAAATGCTGCTTTACTACAGAAGGCTGTCTTTAAAGGAAATGTCCTCTTGCCAAAAGTACAAAGCATTCAATTTTATCAAAAAGTGACACCCAAACCCTGATTTTGTACGTGTGTTTGATTGACTTACCTTTTTGTTCTACTTCTACATGAGCCACAGGCAAACGATTTGAAGAAGGAAAAAAATACGAAGAACAAGGGAGAGAAAGAGACAAGAGACAAAAATAGATTAATGATGCAATAATAAGGAAATCATGATAATACAATCTTGGATCTCCATAATCGTCCTCATATTTCATCCTAACCTTGTGAGAGTGCCAGGATGCTCTCCATGTGTGATTGGTAATAACATTACATAAGCGTCTGAGGAGGCAGCACTGCAACAGGAAAGCTATTTGACAGGATTGCATCTCGCATATGTTGCACACGCACATAGAGACGGGAAGCAGAGATGCACATGGCAGACAGATGCGCACAAAGATGGAGAGGGGATACCGGGATGAAGCAGGACCTTGGCACAACATGGGGGAAACACAGGAATGTTTTGCTGTACCCCTAGTGGTCTCACCCCTTTGTGCAGAACAAAACAGAGCAAAACAAAATGACCTGAGATAATGAGCTCTTTAATGTATGCTAATAGCAATGGAGCAATGAAAACTAGAAAATTGATGTGATTAGTGGGATTGCATTTCAGTGGCCTAGCCAAAAGTGCTACATAATAGTGCTTTCTGATCCACAGTGGCCCAGCTGGTGATTTGTGAATGGCATGTCATTTTTGTGAGTATGCGTGTGCAAGCATCTGTGTGTGTGAAGGTGGAAGCTGATTTGCTTTAACCACAGCACTAGGGGTGTAATTATTCATCCACCTCATGGGATGAGACAATACATGATTTTGGGTTCATAAGTAAAAGGCAAGACAACATTTAATCAATATCTTCCAAAATGAGAATAATTTTCACAAGTCAAAGACTGTTTTAAATTTAAAAGAAAAATCAGCCCAGGTCTGACCAGTTTACACATTGCAGTTTTTAATCTTGTCTACTTCTAAGGTGGCCCGATAATGTCACAAAGCATCTATAGTGCTCTCTTTCTATCTTTAATTTTTTAACAAATAAAAAATCTTTTTCTATATACAAACCTTTTGTTTTAAACACATTTGCTGTAAAATTTATAAAGTGCTATTAATAATGAAAGCGTAAGAAGTTTCCTCTGGACAGTTTTTGCTGGACAATCACAGAGCTAACTGTATTGACATTGTTTTTTTTTTATCCATTTTCAACTCTTATTGATAAATGAAGTTTTCTTAGTTGTTCTAGTTATTTGTGTGAATGGAAATACACAAATAACTACTTCCAATAGATGATTTCCTTTCGAGCACTGTAATTCTTAATAATTGTTACAGCTGCATTGAACAGATTCAAAACACCATATTGCTGCCCTTTCACCTGCTCAAACTGATTTATCCCCCTTATATATATATATATATATATATATATATATGTATATATACACACACACACATTTGTTATTTGGCCAATGGTAGGAGCAAATTTCAAACTAACAGTGATCTTTGAATATTGGAAGATCTCATAATATGACATCTTGGTATACCATAACACCAATTCTCTTTCTCTGCTCAATCTGCAGAGCTTCGCAGCACCCTGCAATGAAATGTGCATACTTGCAAGAAAACCTCTTAAACATATGAATTTCATTCCACCTTGGTCCCCGGGGAACCCATGTGGAATGTGAACATAGCAGAAAACCTAATCCTGCAGGCTGTGCCCCGGTGTCTTTCAAGACTGTTCGAGACCTGCTGGATGGAAGTAGTCCCCTGAGATGAGAGAGGAAAGGAGGAGAGAAGAGAAGGAGGGGAGAGTCCTCAAAGGAAAAAACATTTCGCAAAACTTCTGCATGACACATGTTTATATATAGTGCACATGCACCACATTTGCGCTCTCCATGCATAAATTCTTCAACACACTGATGCTTGAACTCATCACTAAGAATAAGACAAACACAAATGCATGTCACACACACACACGCACACGCACGCAACCATTAAATCCTTGGCTCATGAAAAATGCATGGTAACTGGTGCAGCTTAGCACAACTCCAGATAAATAAGCAATCTCTGGAAGAAGATCGTGTTGATGTCAAAACCCAACACAAGTGTGCACATGCATGTGTGCATGTGTGTTTGTGAGTTGTTTTGAGTTAAGATATAAAATGATTCGCCACATGCAGGCAACTCCCTTGTGAGAACTGGGAAAGAAAGCAGATAGCCTGTCTATGTAGCAGGGTGGGTGTGAGTGTGTGACAGAAGGACTGTTATCTGTGAATTTAAAGGGACAGTTAAGGATTTTTGAAGAGAGGTTCGCAAGCAGAGATGAACTGGTCTGAATTTTTCTTTGAATGTACTATTCCTGTTTCTCTTTTGGAGCTATTTATATCATATTAAGAAGAATTAATACAAGAATAGCATTCGGGGTTTAAGTATTAGTCAAAACAAAGACAAAATGATGACAGTTGATTTTTAAATCATTTTGAGCATCTTTTATAAGTGACTTTTGTGGTTAGCTTGGCAAATATTACAAAAACTTATTTTAAACTAATTTATAAAATTTCCTAATCCAACATTTATGACAAAAGCTGAAAGTCCAAAAGGATAGAACATAGCATATTTGTTCCAATATGTTCAGCCTTCCCATAATCTGCTGAATGTCTCACTCTGTCCTGCAGCTTGACCTGCTCAGTGGCTCCATTGGTTGCTCAAATTAGTCAGTCCCTGAAACTAAAGCTAACAACTAGTCTAAGAGTCGCCAAGGACACTTTCAAGATACCATAGCTCAAATCTCAACAATGCAATAGCAGTTTATGCAAACAGTATTTTAATAACGTATACACTGTTGGCATGTTTACATTTGATGGTTATTTACATAGAAGCCAATGACGTTGCAATAGGAGGCTGTGCAATAGTAGTGATCTCCCTGTGTAAAACACGTAGTGTTGAATGGAAGTATAAAGCTACGGTCAGAGTGATTATCTAACAGAAAGGTAAGGCAAAATGGTGATTACTTGAAATCTCCATAACTATTTTTGCCACTGCTTTGTTTTTACATCAGACAGTTGAAATGAGTGGAAATGTTTTACATGCTCCGTTCTCAAGTGTTTCACATAGGAAAATCATCAGTGCTACACTGACGTAATTATGGTACCAGCTACTGCGTAAATTACGAGTTTAAAAATAATTAAACAGCATTAGTAAAATCATTAGTAATTCTTTCAACAAAGCTGAAAGAGTTGAAATAAGGAAGAAGTCTGCTTTGGTCTTCTCTTCAGCATTAGCTTCAGTCAACAAATATGTGTGCATATTGAATGAGAAAACAAAGAGAGTTATGAATTTTAACCTTTTAACAGAACCTCTCTTCAAAAATCCTAAATTATTCCTTTAATTTAAATGCACTGATTCAATGCAAAGGGAGACTTTGTGGGGCAGAGGATTGATAGCACTGAAAGAACAAGGCCTTCAAATTACCAGAGGCTCTGAGGCAGCCTCTCATACACAGAGCAAAAACATGTAGAGTTCAAGGTTGCCAGCAACTAATAGATTTCAAATGAAAGTGTGGCGGACAACAAGTATACCAAATGGCACAGAAAATGTCAAACAAATGCCATTCAATTTGTACCGCTGCTCTGTGTTTCACTAGATTAATGGACGCCTCTGCTGTGGAGCTTATTGCAAGATTTTTTTTTCCAGGTGTCTCTTGCTTTAATCTCTAGGACGAGGGTAAGACTTCAAACTTTCTCATAAGATCACAGCCGTTCATTTTTCTGTACGCAAAATTCAACAATATATGTCAGCGAGACATCTGTTGAAACCTCAAGGTTTTGTCAAGGGGGGCTTGCGCACGGAGGATGATGCAAAGAGATGAGACGTTTTTCTCCACTGCCGTTAGTTTAGCTACTGAGCGTAGCTAAAAAGAAGAAGAGGGGAGAAAAAAAAGAGCTGTGACAACTTTGCAAGAAAATGTCCTTAATTCTAAGAGAACGTCAACAAGAAAGCAGCGTCTGTCAGTGTCTTCCCTAACATTATTCAGAACTGATTCATGCAGAGGAAGAGGCAGGTTTTATCAATCCACTATCTCTGACAGATCATTTGCAGAATCACTTACTGTACCTTTGCAGCTACAGAATGAAAACATGCTCATTTATTCTGAGTAAAGGTATAAATGAATATAAGAAAACATTAGCAGAATAATAGGGATATGTCATCTGTCTTGCGTCTCATTTATTAAAAATTCTCTCGTTCATTAAAATCTGCATTACAATATTTTTAACCTGGTTGAAAGGCTCTATCTTGGATGCCATTCCTATTCCCACAGTTCTTTTATACTTTGTCCTGTGTGCGCGCAGAGACACAAGCAGTGCTACCCTAACTGTGCTGCAATGTAAAGATAATTAGCATTTTTATTGAAAACGTATGGTTTATTGAGAAGGTGTTCGTCTTAGAGTGAGGACGATGTGCGTGGGATTCGTGTGAGGCGTGGAGGATGTGTGGCGACAGCAGCCTGAAAGCGATTATCGCTGATCTCCAATCAGTCCAAGGCCCGGGCCCAAGGTCATATCTGGACACAGCCATTTTCTGCTTTGCTTTCTCCATTATTCTACCCTCTCCCACCCCGTTGTCCTCATATCCTCACCTGCCATCCTGTTTCATTATTTCACTACGTGCTTTTCTCCTCGTCCGTTCTCTCCATTACCTCCTATGTATTTCCAGCACTTACCTCTCTCCCTGCTTCCCCTATCCAGCTCTTGTGTGCCGTCTTTTATCAGTTAATTTGTTCTTTCTGTTCTTCGTCTAACCCATTTTCCTCTATCTCTGTCTCAGCTGTCGCTCCGCCATCGCTCCCTCTGTTTTCTTGGTTCCTTTCCCATCTTCTCTTCTCTTGCAAGGAAACAACTGCAGTTTTTGCCCAAACAAATGAACATACCATGCACACACACTTAAACAAGCAATTCTAACAGTGAGTGACTATTTCCAGGACAACACATACACACACACACAGCTCGTCTAGTGTCATCATGATGAAGTTATTCCAAAGGTCCAACTCGACAGAAGTCCTTAATTGGCCAGACAAGAAGGTTGATTTTATCTTTTAATTAGCTTTCCTAGTGAGCCAAGTTCTATTGTTTTAAATAGACTGCATGGGTATTGCATAACATATCACTGGCTTTCCTGATTAATAATTCCTAATTGCTTTATAACAGAAGTCGAGAGAACAACGGTATGCTGAATGAAGATGAGGAAATGGATAGACATGGCCCATGTGTCCTCTCCTATTTTAAAGATACCATCAAGTGGTGTAACCTTTTTGTTCCACTACCAAGAACAGTTTCCACTAGAAATACACCTGGGTAAAAAGACATGGAAAACCCTGGCAAGTTCTCTAGTATAAGGTGCACCTTTCAAAGAATGAATTCACGTTAGTTGTCCATTTGTTTTTTGAAATGTGAAATATGAATATGGGAGCAGTAGCAACATTTTGTAATGCAACATTTACAGCAGAAGAATTGTCCATGAAGTCCATGTCTCCCTTGTTGCTTTATCTCCTCACAGAATTCTTTTGCAAATTCTCCTCAAACGTCGCTTGATTTTACTGCACCCAACCTGGTGATGCATATTCAACAAATGCAAAGGATCAAACTGAAAGCCCTTGCCATATACCTCATCTAGCAGTCAGCGTTAATGCCTAATTTCTCAGATTGGCCTTAATAATACCTACATATATATTATATGTGTAATATGTAAAATAATTTGCACTTAATTTAGAATCTCCTAAAGATAAAACTCAATTTATTTTCTTAGTTATACAAGCTAATATATTCAGGGATCAACACTGACTATGACTAAAGCTACACCAATCATCATTTTGTTGTTTTCTAAGATCAGATCCATCCATGTATAACAGTTGCCTTGGTGAAGCACTTTGTACAGCAGTGTGCTAATGGATGTATGGATATTTATAGTATGCCTGCAGTGCTATGAGCGAGTATACACAGGTGGCTAATTACTGCAGAAGCTAGCTGGCTAGTTTGGCACACGACCACCACACACTCGTACCACGGTGAGCCAGAGAGGAAAAAAAGAGACGGCACTTGATTGTAGATTTGGAAAACAGCCAAAAACCTGCAGAGATGAGGAGCGATGAAGGTAGCACCAGCCAAAAAAATTTGATGGAATAAAGAGGAGGGGGATGAAGGTGCATCATTTCACTGAAAACTGAACCGAACATAATTGAATTGCCTGTTTTACAACCCACTTTGAGGATTGTTTACGATATCTGTTCAGTTGGAAACAACTCTGGCTGAATGGCAGTTGTGAGGGAAAAGTGCATCTGCAGTGGGAAGTTGTGTCTCTCTGGAGTTTGGCTCATTTTCTTTCTGCGCACTTAGTTTGTGATTAACAACGGTCGCCCTCAGAGAAGATTGCTAGGTGAGTCAGATGTTTACACAGCGCCACCAGTGTGCCTACTGTCCGGGGAGACACACTAAGAGTAATGGATATCCCCTGATGTTGCACTCATTTGATTGAGCTATAGCTAAACTTGCCTTCAAACATAATAATGATTTATTAAAGTTGGACCTTGTGCTCTTTTTAAAAAGGCAACAGCCTGAGCACACTGTCATATATTTCACAAAATAAGCCATCTCTATTGAATCAGTTTGATGCATGGCAACAATTTGGAGATTTTTCCCCACTTAATGTCTTACAAAACATACATCTGGCAGCAATGCCGCTGACAGAATTGATTTCCTGCTTTATGGGTGCTGCGTGATGGTTGACAGTTGAAGCTCCAGCCTGAATGTCAGCTTGTTCCAAGATTTCCACATTATTACACCTTTCAAAGAAAATTGATTTCATAAATATTTGAGGAATGCAATACCATGGCTCTCTGCCATGTAAAGGTTGAGGTGTTCTCAGACAGAAACATCTGAAATGTGGACTCCCGACACCCAAAGACTTATTTAATCTTTAAACAACATGATTCTTTTTTTGTGATGTTGTAAACATTTCTCCAGGCTAAACACACCCCCAGGAGCAATGCAATGTATCACGGTGCTACCTGATCCAGACTGAGCACTTTAGACAGAAAGCTGAAAATGCTAATGCGCTGTCGAAAACAACTCTCTCCTTCACAGTCCTTTTGCAGGCGGTTTCTTCATCTCTCTCCCTACGACCCTCTATCTGTCAGCCGAGCTCTCTAATGACTTTGTATCATATGCTGCCTATTTTTACAGAGAGAAATTGTACCCACACTGACCGACTGTTCATCAGATCAGAACGTAACTCATCTCCGATTGATCTTACTCTGCCGATCTTTACTGCGAGAAACCCATTAACTAAGTCTGTTTGCAAGGCGGATATTTTTTCAAAAGCGGGAACGCCCAAGATAAGTCAAGAATGACTGAAAGAAGGCTAAAAGCCCACAGAACACCAATGCTCGCATGGGCATGAAACAGATGTGTGTGCGCACGTGCTTGGCGGGGCATTAAGCAGGTATCAGGTTGTGTTTCCATCTGCTCCAGAGAGGGCTCTGATAGTCCTATTATTTAATCTGCCGGTCATTCTAGACGCCAGGCAAGAGCCGTTTAGCTCGACATAATTGAATGCTTCAGTGTGGGAGATCACCTTGGCTGTCTGTGTGGACTGTAGTGCCAAGACTGTAGATGGCTGTGAGACAAGGACTTTAAAAGTGTCCGCAAAAAAGTTACAATTTCTTTTCAACAATCAGTCTAGTTTAGACTTGGGATGATACAAAGGTCTCAATGTATTAATTAAAAATACAACAGATTTACAAAAACTCAGGTAGAAAAGGTAAAATAAAAATATTTAACATGATCTACCAGCTTTTCATTGAAATGGAAACATCAGTGTAAATTATATTGAGTAATGCAGTTGCTATAATCTTATGCCCAACATTTATTTATTAGTATTATTTCAACTCTTAAGTAGGAATCACCCCTGGAAAAAACAGCTATAGAAGAATTGAAGAGCTTACTTTGACAATAGCTTTCTTTAAGCCGGCTGACAATCAATGTGCAGCAATAGGTGGGTGAGGGGTAGCCCAAACTTATTTAATCTCTCATACTGATGGAAAAAAATGGCAACCCTGGCCTTGTATTTGCCATCTCATTAAAAATGTTTTAAGCGATGAGAATGGTGAGAAAGAAAAGATTTACTCATGGTGCATCAACCCAAGTTTACTGATGGAAATAACTGAAGCTTTTTCTAATCAGCTCAAAAATGTCCTTCCAATGAGTCAGCCTGGTTAATTAGCTTCGACCATAACTTGGCAATAATAGGACAGCCAAAGTGCAACAAGTAAATTGACAATTGTCAGTGGGTGTCTTGAACACACACTGGACGCATCTTGTGAAGAGCACCAGGGCACATCAAATTACTAGTTCTGAGCAGTGGTAAGAATATTGATCGTTTTGAATAGAGCAGTTTTGACAAAGATTGTTCAGCACCTGGGGCTTGGAAGATTAGCCGCCTAACAGGGGACACTGTGTGTATCACTCAATAGATAATATAGGAGGAGTATTTTTGAAATGACAAAACACATCTGATCTGGCTGCCCTGGTATGAAATGATTGTGCCAGAAAAAGTTGGGGATGAAAAGATCATCATTTTGAAAGCACAAAACAGAAGAGACAAAATGAGGAGCACCTATTCTTTCTATGCAACCCACTTTTTGGTTGGCCATCATGTTAGTATTTATTCCAAAATCTAACAAAGTGTTAAGACCTATATACTTGTTATAGACCAATATAACCTTTAACATTATAAATTTCTGTTAGCTGCCACAGTAGCTGGTATAATACAAAAAGCATAAACCAATCAGATGTATGCCAAGTTTTTAGGAAGTTATGGTTTCAAACCATTCAAGTTTTCCATTTCTGCCAGAGAGGCTGGACATTTTGGATACTTCTTACTATAGAATAATGCACAGCTGTTCTTCTACCACCTGTTACTGCTACATAGCTGGCTAAAGAAAGGCACCTATACAGGCAAGTTTGCTGAATTTAATTGTCATCAAAGTATGTCAAATATAAGGGAAAAGTTTTAAATCATGTATTCCTATTTCTTACTTTTTATCTTATAAAAATATACACTTTTAATTTAGGTATATGGACATTTTTGTACAGTACACACCAATAAATGTGTAAAAGAAACAAATACAAAAAAATAGCTGAGCAAGCTATAATAGGTAGCTGTTTCTGTTTCTGAACAGTAACCACAAAATGGCAGCACATATTGGAAAATTATAAGATTTAGCTTTCTAGTAAAGCGGATGCAGAGAAAGCATTTTGCCAAAGCTTACGGACAAACCCTCCTCACTGAAAGAGTGTAAAATAAACATCAAGGACAAAAAGATATCTTTAATCCGCTAAGTCTCCATGATGATCCCCTTTGCATTCATTAAGCTTGAAGGGGTAACCCAGATTTTGGATATATTTTAGGAAATTGCGAGGGGAAAAAATTTCAAATTATTAAAGAAACCTCATGGTCATTTACCACATGTTCACACTGTCTCTGATTAGTCTCCCTCAACTCCCCTCACTCAGGATGGAGTCATTTAACCTCCTAATAAGAATATATGTTTGTATGAATTAGATCAATGCGACATTTTATATCTACAAAGTTAAATAACAACAAGAATGAACAAAAAACATTAAATAAAATTTAGGATAAAAATATAAAAAGCAAAAGAAATGTAAGCAGCAGTCAGAATTGTAATTATTTTCATCATTAATAAAAACAGACAATTACCATTATTTTATAATGTGTGAAAATGGTCCTCAAAGAATATTTAAGTGTATAAAACATACAGAATGAGGTGTGAGTGTAAGTAATTCTTTGCCCCGATCAATGAAATGTCTTTAATACTGTATGTATGTTAGTCCAGCATATGTGAATCATTTTAGGACAGGAAATAAACAATATATGAGATTTTGCTACTTACTGTAGGGAACACATTCATATTGAACCTCCAGGTATTTGTATGTCCCCGGACACGGATCAGGGAAAACATCAGGCCCTGCCACCACTGCACACTGTGTACGGTTGTTGCATCTATAAGACAAACATGAGTGGAAAGTTAAAAAATACAGCTAACCAGTTTATGTTTTAGCCTTCTGAACACAAAGCTACACAATAGATGATGTAACACAGTAGGACCACGATGATGTATTGTTAGGCCCACAGCTGCTAAATAATATTTTCCACAAGAACAATGAGATACCTTAGGTGGCTGTTATAAGAAAAGTGTTTAAAAAAGCAACAGCAATTTATGGAAATGAAGAAATTGAACAATATGTAAATTATAGGTTGGATAATTAAACTTAAGCGAAATAACTCCAACACAAACAAACTTGATATTGAAGTATGTTGCAGTCTCAAATGATTCATCCAACTCTAATCTCCCTTGTTCATTTCACAAAGGCTGATTTGAGCTACTCTTAGTAGCCCAACCATCTGGTATAGTTATTAAAGAAAATCACCAAGGTCAATTTTAATGAGCAAGGTAGAAGGTGAAGTTTCAGTGTAATCAAACGTTCCTATAGCCATAGCAACAACTCCTGTGTCTCTGAATATTGCGAAGAAGGGATGGAAAGACACTGTGCTGTATGTGGTTTTTAATTTGTCAGTTTTACTAAGCAAAGTTGGATTTGTGAAACAACAGTGCACAGAAAGTGTCAGTGACAGAAGAAGTGATGGCTTTCATTGAAACACAAACTATTAACACCTTTGCTATACCAAATTTAACATTACATGTCTATGTTCTTAACTAAATGCCATGTTTGTGTCTTTCTGAACTGATTTTATAAATAAGCAAAATCTAAAGAGACGTTTCTTAAATGTATGCTGCAACAGCTGTTGTTTTCCACACCTGTCACCAATCAAGTAAAATTCTAAAAGTAAGGAGAGTTCATATATAGCACCATTCACAAAAAAAATACAATGTTCACAGTGAAATCATGTAAATACACCAGAAACATGAAAAATAAGATTGACAAGGATAGCAAAGGCAACATGAAAAATTGTATAAAACCATAAAAGTTCAAACTAAAAGGCTGTTAAAGTCTGGATATTATATATATATATATATATATATATATATGTTGAAACTAGAAACTACCATCAGTTTGTGTTTGGATAATTTGAGGTTTTATGTATATAATTTTATAATGTCACAAATATGCTCATGAAGTCATTCAAAGCTTGGAAAGTTCAAACCATGATAATAAATTCTAAAAGTATCTGGCAACCAATGAATTTCAATTTAAACATAACTTTTCCATACTCTTCTTATCACTCTAGTAAGGCGGTCCTTCGGTTCAATTTCCAATCAGTCAGCGAATTATTTACTCAATCAATTTAACCAATAACTATGTTTTTTTGTGGTAATTAAACAAAATAGAAATGTACACAAAACCACCAAACAAAACAGAAAAGCCTAACCTAAATAAATAACAGAAAAACGACATTAGACAACTCGACTAATGTGAAATAGAATGTACGACCAAGGACAATAATAATAAAAGCAATTACAATACTAATAATAAAAGCCTGATGTTGCCAAAAGCATGTGGCGTTGCTGGGATGGTGCGTTCAGAGTGATGAACAGTGTTACTTGTCCTCGCACATAACCTCATTGCATGTGGACCAAAATGTTTTTGTTTGATTGCAGTTAGTGATACTGGGGATATTTTCCTTTTGTTTTTATTTCTCTACTTACTATTTTAGGTTTATTTTACTAGCCTTTTATTGTCTTCCAGTTTGTATCTTGTAGAGTTGAGTGTATACGTTTCTTTGGCATTTTTTACAGGTAATATTTAATTTCATGGTTCCTCTGTTAGTAAAATCCACAGCTGCTCAGACGCATACGATTTCATGATGCACTTCTCTGCATTCATCCGCCCCCGACATTCAGGTGTCGTTTCTGTTTAAGGCCTCTTTATGTTTTAAATGTAGCAGACCACACATGCTTACTGGTACTTGTGAAGTAGACATTATAGTAATGAAATTATTGAGTTCACTTGTATGCAAGATGGCCCACAATGGCTGCTGAAGAGCTGTTCACAAGGACACTACAAGAGTGTGTGTGTGTGTGTTCAGCAGCAAGAACAATAACCTGCCTTTAAAAGTATTTTGACCCAGACTCTGGATAATTAATTCTAATCACCAGGGGGGGTCCTCTCCTTTGACACACAAAATGTAAGTATTTCTCACTCCTAATAAAGCAGGTAATGTAAGACAGCACACTTTCTGTGTGTGCATGTTTATAAGCATGTACAATAAGGTGTGCAGTGATAAAAATGCAAACATCAGATTTATGAGTAGGTGTAATTAAACAAGCCAAGCAAGCAAAGGTGATTTATAGGGGGGCCTGCTGGTGCCCGTAATTTATCATTACAGATATACGTTATAACATTAAAATGCTCTTCACGCTGAAGTGCCACTTTATCTCAATGGTACTTCTTGATTTAAATGAATTATTGAAATAACACGCATGAAGAATACGTTATGTAGAGAGGACAAAGGAGGAGATATGAGAAGAAAGGGAATATTTTAAGTTGGGTTATTAACTATATTTTTTTCCTCTGAATATTCCCTTTCAATTAGTTAAACTGATCTTGCTTTCCCTCTGTGCACACCTGTCAAACAGACGACATTTACATTAGAAGCAGTCATACTCTCCCATTGAGATTTTTTAATGAGCATGTTGGATCCCTCAGGTCTCCTTTTTTCATAGTATCATTCAACAATTAGAATAATGAAATTTGCATGAGAGATAATTTGATTTCTAGTGCAATATTCATGTGTGGGAAAACGAACATTGGCTGCGGACTACTTACCGTCACGTTCGTGGACCAGTTTGTCAGTGGTCAATTGAAGGGTTATTAGAGTTTAAAAGGTTCAAACTGCATGTGTTGCCACGTCTGTCATATTCTAATAACAATACATGTCCCTCCTCTCTCTCTCCCTTCTTTTTTTCTCGCCTCTGTGCTTTTTAATTTCTTGCCCCGGTGGCTTCATCATCGGTCACCTGTCACCAGTGCAACTTGTGGAGTGAGGAGTGGGAATGGTATAAAAGTGACATGCTGCCACAAGTTTGCTCACAACTCCCACCAATGAGCACAAATACCTGGGGCGCGATGGTGAAACAGAGCACAAAATGCCATTTAATGACCTTGCATCTTTCCTATCATGAACTAAAAAAAAAAACAATCTGCTACTTTTGATGTCATTTCACCTGGTGACACATAGTACTAGACAAGAATGTGTTTCCTCCTACAGGAGCGGGAGTAATATTAATTATTTCCATAGTAAGTCTTTAAGAAGAGGGGATGTGAACACTGACAGCACAGAGAAAATCAGCTGTTTTGTAAAAGTAATGTCTCATTATTATAGAAGGAGGAGGAATATTCCATCTGAAAAGCAAGGATCCAACAGAATTGGCTAGTACAACCTTCATGATGACTGTTTTATTCATTGTGAAAATTCCACCTTAGTTTTTGGATAAACCAACGTGGCCTCTGTTCATAAAAACCCTTTCTTTGTTCTGTTTGGTATAGTTTGGTATAAATACAGAAAGGAGAATTTAATACTTTGATTTGCATCTGGTCTACAACAGAATGAGACAAAGCAAAAATGTACCTGAAAACCGAATCTCAGATTACATCCCTTTTAGCTATTGCCAATTTTTTTTTCTTATGTTTTCATGTTTAAAATCTTATTAACTGCTCACTTCAGTTTGCTACAAGAAAAGTAAATGACTGGATTTATGTGGACATGAACCTTTTCACTAATAAATTAAAAAATAGGCCTTGCTCTAACGGAAGCTATGAATTTTTGTGCATATATTTCTGCTTTATGACACTGCAAAAAAGGTTTCATGGCAGAGTCATAAAGCACTGAAGGTTATTGACTAAATAAAGGGCAGGGAGCAAAGATTTGACAAAATCCCTTGTGCGCTATATCTTTCCCCAATCACTCCTCTCTCACTCCATCTATTTCTGTCTACAGCACCTTTTTTTTCCTTCTTCTCCACACACTTTCTAAGCCTAGATAATAAACCAATTTTTTTCTGCCTTTGTCTTCATCCTTCCCGTCTAGGAATTATTCCTCTCAGTTCCTCCTTCTTTGTCTGTTGTTCCAACTATCATTTTTTTCTCTGTTTATCTGTTCTAAACCCACTTAGCTGCAGTTTCCAAAATCACACACCGATATATGTGGTAGGCCTCTTATTGCTGCCTTCGTTCTCTGCCTTCTTCTTCCTTTCTCCGTTGCCTTAATACCTTTCTGATCCCTGACTCCCTCAGGGCGTCATCTTCAGCCTCCCTCTGTTTCTCTCACAATCCCTCCATCCTCAGTAAAGCCCAAGCTGACGTCACCGCACTAACGGAGCCAGTACCCTGATTCAGATCCAAAAATGACTCCCTTATGTCCCCAGTACCTCCATTGCCTTCTGTTTTTTTTTTCTTACAAAAAAATCTGCCTATCCTTCAGCCAAACAGAACACCACAACATCAGCAAAAATTCACAATTTTCATATTCCACGCATCAAATAGATGCACAGATCATCCATGCACAACCCCATACACCTTTGCAACCTTTCTCTATGTTTTTCCTTTGTCTTTTCCTCGTTTATGTTAATTAGTATGACCACATCAAAGAAGGCTGTGCCCTGGATACGGACTTGCCCGCTAGTTCTTTTCACACAAACAAACCATTCACTAGCAAATTTGAGCTGTGGCGAGTGGGGAATAAGGAGGCTGTGTTTCTGCAGTGGGTGCTGCTGCTGGTGTTATTGTCTCTGATGTTTCGGCACAACTCCTTTCTCTTCATGCCTTCCTCTCCCTTTCAATCATCTGTGCGAATATAAAGGACCATGTCACTGATTTGACGAGGCTGTCAGTGGCGGACTGAGCCCGTGTGTGGCAACATCTGTGTCTGAGCAAATGTCAACCTGCGAGCAGATACAACACAGAGAGGGCATTGTGTTTGTGTGGCAGCCTGCACATGTGAAACAGTTAAAAGAAAAAGAACAACAATATGTAATTACAGAACAAGTAAGATGTAAAACTAATCCTGACGATTTGCAAGAAGTTTCTGAAAGTAAGCTTGAGGACCAAAATGAAAGACTAATCAGACCAATACAGATTCCCTCCTAGAGACGTCGTCCACAAGAGTGTGAGCACACAGCCCATCCAAAACATTCTGGGATACATCTCTCTTAAGTTATTTTCTTAAATTTCCACACAAACAACCCAAAGACTTTTATTGTTTATTTTTGTGAACACTAAGTATGCTGCTATTAAATGTTTCTCCTTTGTTGTTTTTGGACAAAGACTGTGAACACCAAGATGGAACTGTGTGAACATGACTTCAATAAAAGTCAGTAAAACTACCTTGAAATATGTAATGCAGTGATTAATTAGTCATTAATTTGTGATTAGATGTTATATCATCTTTAAGTCTGAAAACTGAACAAGTAATTTTATTCTACATGCATGCACAAAAATATTCGGACAACTGGATCTGATCTTGGTAGACAAACTTGACATTTAACTTTTAAACATTAAAACTAAAAATGCATTTATTTAATATATTTAAATGCATACATACTACATGCTCCTATGTTTTGTTCTAAGACAAAGCAGAAAATAGCCCCTTCCAAAACAAGAAGAAAAACCCTTTATGGCTATTGAACAATTTTAAAAGTAAAAACTACAAAGTGGTCCTTTTATTATGCCACTTGAATAAGACAATATAAAAGCAACAAACTGCAAACTGTAAATTAACTAAGAAAATGAGTCCACAAGTGCGTAATTTATTCTCAGTAAAAGTACAGCTGTTCTATAAAAGACATCACCCTGAACATAGCATCTGCATTGTGAAACATGGAGGTGGTAACATCATGGAGTGGAGATGCTTGTTTTCAGCAGGGACAAAGCAACTGCACAGAGTTTATGGGTTGATGGACGGAGCTAAATACAGAGGCAAATGTGGAAGAAAATCTGTTACAGACAGCAAACAGACTTAAGACGATGCAGAGTTTTTTTTGTACCTGCTAGTACTTGTTGTAGATAGCGTGTTGCTTATCTTTAGTGGTCAATGGGCAAGCAACAGAGTGGAAATGTAAAAAAAAATATTCATAATCACAAACTATATTCTATTGTGTAATATGTTCCATTACTGTGTTACTGAGCAATCTTTTGGCTCCTCTTTTCTTTTCACGCCATCAGAAACAAGGATGGTGAAGAACACAGAGAAATCTCTGGGTGGGCCTCCCTTAGAGAGCTGTGCAATGTTCTGAACATGCAATATAGATTCCTTGTGTGAATGTCACCAACTTTTTCTTGTTTTTTTTTCTCCCACGCTGTAAAGAGACATCCAGAAAACATATTTGCTCATAAGCTTACGGAAGAAATGTAGTCTCATTAGAATCAGACTGGTTTTACACATAAAAGTTTTATCCAGTGTAATTTTATGTATGACTTATGTTTAGATTTTCAAATTTAGCATTAAAAATTTCACTTGCAAAAATTCTAACCTACAAAATACCCACCTGCAGAATTCACCTTCAAAAATTTCCCTTTCATAAATTCAGCCACCATGTTGTGACCTTGTGGTGACCCAGGCTAAAGCCATCGGAACTAGATGAAGTCCACTAGCTTTTAGCCTTTCAAATTACGCTTTATTGGTCTGGGCCAGAGGTGTATCTCTTAATATTTAGCTGCATGTTACACAGGTTTGAAAACTGATCAAATTTGATTGGCTTAAAGATGCTTGACTTGACTGATTGCTTTGGCTTGAGTCACCAAAAAGTCACCACATTTGCAGGCAAAATTTTTTGCAGGCAAATCTTTGCAGGTGAAAATTTAACATTGACATATTTTTTGGCAAGTTCAAAGTAAAAAAAAAAATATTGTATGCAAGATTACACAGGACAAAAAGTCAGTGTTATGAATTCAAGATTGTGGTGAGACTATATGATGTTATCTTTCCAGCATGACGATGACTCTAAAATTACAGCCTAGCAAAGTAGCAGTACTCAAATGGAAATGATTTAGACCAAAGTATGATTATAATTTTTTTTAAATTACCTAATCAAAGTCCAGACCTACATCCAACTGAACATCTTTGATGATACTTGAAAATTGCCGTCTACAGTTGGTTTCAGTTCAGACTGATCTTGAGCTATTTGAAAAGAAGCTGCAAGAGACATATCCCAAGAGACCTAGAGAAGCACTTGTTGTGAGAGATGGTTCTACACTGTTCTACCACTTCACATTTATGGACTACTTGGAGCTGCTCCATTTCACTAAGGCACAATAAAATACAATGAAGTGGAGTGTGTTACAAGGAAAAGTGTGAAAAGGTCCATGACCTTTGAATTGTTTTGACAATACTTTTCAAAATAACCTACTAATCTGTATTAGTCTATCAAATATGACCAAATATGGAAAAAATACATGAAAAAGAAAAAGGGCATGCATATTTTTACAAGGCATGGTATCTGGGGAATTATGCAAGAGCACATTTTAGATGGCTCGACATAGGGGGAAATGATCTGAAAAGATTCAAAGAGGAGTTTAAAGGAGTTGCTGTCAGTGCATGATGGGAAAGCATATTAATGTGCTTGCCTTGCAACCAAGTGTGTCTACTCTTTAATTAAGAATGCATTAGAGATTATACTATGTACAGCATATATCCCAAATAATGATTTGTTACTTCCAGAGTAATGTGCCTGGATGCAAATTACTGTGAGAAAAATAAAGCAGAAACTATTAAATAAAACAGCTAATGAAAACATTATAATGCATCCAAAATGCATCCATAAAATGACAATTTGTGTAGCACTATAATGATACATAACATTTTATTCTAAGTGAAATTTAATAAAGTCTCTTATTTCGAGACAAATTTATTAAATAAATTGATAAACCCCAAATCAAGGATGCCATAAATAAGAGGAGAACAAAAGGAAAGAGATGACATCTCAGGGCTCCTTATGTCCAGCAGGAGCTCAGGAAAGTCATTTGACAGCAGAAAGAGTATAGTTACAATATCTTGCTACAGGAGAAAAAGCCACTGTCTCCCCCTCTCCTCCTCCGTACACCACACACATAAGATTCCTCCACTACTGGCCTCAATTCTGTCTTATTGGACCCTGATGTGGTTATAGACACATATTCAGAAGGGCTCTTCGGAGATGGGCAACAGAAGTGATGGTAGTGCATTGAGAACAGGAAATGGAAGGAGAGGAGCAGTGGAGAGAGATAGACAAGGAATGTAGTAAGTAATTGAAGATTGATGCAGGGTTTGTGATTGACAGAAGGGAGAGATAGGGAGCAAACCAAGGGGCCTGCGTGTTTGTACAAGTCTGTGTATATGTCTACCTTGGGGGATGTATGGAAGAAGATGCATCACTGCATCACACCTGTACCAGACCAACCACACTCTACTGATAAAGAAATGACAGATCTGTCTCACTTTTTGTCTTCCTACCCCCTCCAACACAGGACACACACACGCACACAAGTGAGAGCAACAACAACACATGGTGTGGAGCTCACTGAATGAGTCTCTGTCAGCCTGTCAGACAAACCACAGGTAAAATAATGTTGTTTTCCCAACAGGGAAAACTTTGAAATGTGTTATATTATTAATATTTGGCTGGAGGAGGCCACTTTCTCACATCTGTCACATGTTTTCTTTTGTTAGATATTTAAAAACAAAAAAAACAAAGAGCTTTTCATGCACAGAAATGCATGTACACACAGTGACTTTATCACATGTATTGCTTGCTGGATGGTTTGTAAGGTGTGTAAAACCAACCAGCATCGCCTCCCTGCCCTGTCAAGCTTCATGTATGACAGGATCCAAAATGAACTGCCATTTGGAAGATGTCAGCGATTAAAAAGGGCTGCTGGAGAAATGATCAGCGATCACTCAAGTCAGGCGAACAAGAATTGCAAGTTAAACATCGATTTCCAGTCTAGTCCATCAATCTGTGGTCAGCTTTGTAAAGTCAGCCTCATTTCTTTGTACTGAAGAGTTAAAAACATATAGGACAATGCACTCATAAGAGCAAAATTTAAGCAATAAAATTAATGTGATGAACTGAATACATTTTATTTGTGTTCATTTGGATCAACATTTTTTATTAGTAATTATGCAAGATTGACAACTAAAAGACATTTCAAAAACTTAGTAAAAATTTGAACCATTGTCTTTAAATGTACTTGTACAGGTAAATTAGCTCAATGCTAACTACCAAAATTATTCTGCTCAACATTTTCATCCTCTAAGGATTTTTTCACAATTGCATCACTATACTCAAATTAAAGATTGGATTTCTCTAAATATCCAAGTAGAAATATTATGTTTGCAATTAAAGGTGAACTCATGTAAAGGTTTTCCCTACAATTTCCAAGAAAAACACTCAGGTCTGTATATTTATCAATTATTATCTCTTATAGCAGTGAACACAAACAAAACTGATTTATAATATTATGACATGGTATGGTCTGTCATATAGAAAGGCACCAAACACAAACAAAAACACCTCGTCGTTCCATCCTTCTGGTTAGACTGACAGCCAAGTACAGGTTTTTTTTGAGCTCCGCCGTCTCTCCCCTCCACCTCTCTCCTCTTCCAGTAGTAACCATAGCAACCTCCACGTCGTCCAATTCCAGGACACACTTGGGGAGTCTTCCTCTTTATTTTACCTAGGCACATTCCTTTGCTTAGATCCCAGTCTTTCGCTCTTTGTTATGTTTGCTTGTGGATTGTTTTTCACTTTGTACAATAAATATATATGACCCTCCCATTTAAATCTAGCTAAAGGCCAAGAAAGTCTCTAAGTCTGTATTAATTCTAAAGATGCAGAGCCTACACAGAAGGACGTTATCCTCTATCATTGCTCAGAAGCAGAAGAGAAGTGAACTGTGGGATTCAGTCAGTCTCCCCTGATAAAAGCACAGAGGTTTCAGGATGCAGTACATTTGCAGAAGAGGTAGGGCAGGGTGGGGGTATCACTGCCTAGTGTTCTGGTTTGGATTTGCGCTTCAGTAACAGTGTCAAAGTATCAAGTCAGTCAGGTAGTCAGTCACTGCCTACACACAGGCAATGTCCAGGCCACTGATTCACGCTCGTCGTCTCTGAACGTGTCACACTTTGTGTGCATTTGCGTTTGAGAGGCAGTGGAAGTGAGCGCTGTCTGTGCCGCTCGCAAGCCTTTCTCAGGCAGCCATGTAGCTTTGCTGCTCAGTGAAGCACGATAACTAAGGTTAGCAGAGCTGCAGTGACAGAGGAACAGGGTCAGACAGCAGAGACTCTGCCATGTGAAAATACAGAGGTTTAAGAGAAAAAGGGCCCAATTGTCATTCGGTGTGCAAAGGTATATCTGCTAGTGAGTTTAGAAGAATGTCTGTGGCACTGTTATCTTTCACATGATTACAAAACAATCCTGCTGACACCAGAAGGAAATTTATGTATGCGCATTACCTTTAGAAAGGGGTCCAGTTTTCAGCATTGTGTCACGCTGCAACCAAAAATCTTGATTTTTTAATTTTTTTTTTATTGCGATTTTATAGGACACTGCAGCAAAAAATTGTGTAGAAAATATTCTATGGTTTTAATATATTTCTGAAAATAAATTTCTGGTAATTGCAGTGTGCATATTTATTCAACCCCTCTGAGTCAATGTTTTAACCACCTTTCAGTGCAATTACAGCTGCTGTTGTTGGTATACTAGGTTTGTACAACTAGACTTATGTTTGCCCACTCTTAGCAAAACAGCTCAAGTTTAGTCCAAGTGGTTGAAGAAATCCATCCATTTCCCAATATCTTTGACTATGTCTGTGATAAAAGAAACTCAACTCTCCTTATGATGTTGCCACTACTATTTTTTTTTACAGAGTGAATGGAGCTCTGTGAAAGTAGCACTGTTATCTTTGTGCCACATATATAGGTCTATGTACTTTGATACCTTAGCTGCTGGTTGACAGAAGTGGACTCTATTTATCAATTAGGAAAATAATTTGACTTTCAAAAGTAAATTATTAATAGATATTATTAAAAAATATTAGAAAAAAGACTGATTTCAAATGAATGTGTCACTTTTCCAGGTGTTATGTGAAAAAAATATTTATTGGTTTAAATCTTCAGATTGGTTTAAATAATATGTCCATTTACTTCACAAATGTGCAGGTTTGTGTTGGTATCTTGCGTAAAATCCCAAGAAAGTTCATAAAAATCTGCAGTGGTAATTAAAAAAAATATGTAAATATGTTTGAAAAATGCTGTGTATTTCAGCATTTATATTAAGTATCTTCTGTATTCTGTGCATCACCGTATGCGTGTGTGTGTTCACAACTGTGTGTATGTGTGGGGGCCCTAATTACTGCACTGAGCATGGGTGACAGTTGGGCCCCCAGGGTGCTGCAGGGCATCCCGTGTAGCCGTGGTGACTTTATGAGGGTGGCAGCACATGCACATAGAAGTGCATACACCCCTACACACATACACACACATATTAAGTAGGACGTTTCAAGATATGACCTCATTCAGTGGGAAGCAGGATTCATAGGAGAGGCAGGACAGAGGCAAAGCGAGTAGAACAAAAAGAGAAAGTAAAGAATTTTTTAAATGCTTCTTTTTTAACCCTCTGAAGTCCTTTCATTTTTTGAATGAATTGAACTGTTAACTTCAATGGTAAAAAAAATTCATGAATTTTAATATTCATATTCACAGTAAAACATTGTTTTCCCCATCTCATGAAGTGGGCAAAAAAGTAAAAATGTCCTCAGGAAGAAAACTAGACTTCTAATATTGTCTATCTTTAAAAGAAAAAAAAACATAATTTTTTTTCCAACTCCATACATGTTAATTTGAATTTTACTTTAGTTTAGTTTAGTTTAACATATAAATTCTAGATTTTCTACCATTTCATTTATGGCAACTGGAATTTTTTATTTATTTTTTTCTTAAAGTTTAATGTTTTTTCAAATCCTTATTTTTTCCCAATCCATATTTGCTAATATTCTGTGTTTGTTTTGAATCTAAGCAAACTAAAAATGTTAATTTTAGATGGCTGGGGCATTGGTTGTATTGATTCTGATTTGTCGCAAAAAGTAAATGTTTCCCAGTCTTTATATGCAAATTGGTGGATTTAGAGTACATAAAAAAAGCATCTTCTGTTTTTGGAAAACAAAACATGAAATTTTGAACCCATCACACCAAGATGTAATGCAAGAAATGATCAGAGATAAACTTGTAATAGTAGTATGTTCAAAAATTACATTATGAATTGAAGTCAATGGCACAAAAATATGGACAGCACACATAGTGCTCCATTTGATTTAAAAAGGCAAAGAAAACACGAAAAAACAAAAAAAAAATCACTTTGAAATACACAAATATTATATTATTATGTTATATCTATGGAATAGCCTTTGCATCAAAAAAACTAATGCTATACAACAATAAAATTGAACAAATATTACCCCGCTGAACTTAGAGAAATTCTTTAGTCAGCCTCTGCAAAACACCTATTCACACAGCAGTCACAGCTTGAATGTAAAACTTCAATTTAGTCAATGATATTATTTTTATGGCTTCAGTCACAGAGGTGGAATAATGATCAAAAGTGTAAGATTTATGTAGGGTTCTGTAACGTTTATTTATGCATCATTATCTGCTCTGCTTCTCTCGCCTTCTCCTTCATCTTCTGCTTTTACAGGAGATGGATTAGACTCAAATGGGGAGGACAGATGAAGTGCAGATAAGCCTGGGAAAACAAACCCCTAAAAAAGCGACAAACCTTATGGTGTAGCCCGCCGGTAACATTCTTAAACTGCAGTGCACGGCTAACACTAGATTGCAGTCAGTGATTCAAGTGGTTTTCTATAATTCAGAGAGTCAGAGGGAGAGAACTTCAGAGGCTTCTTTACTGTGTCCTGCGTGAATGCTTCAAACGCTGCTGCTGCAAAGTTACTTACTCATACACGCTCAAAAGCACACTACCGTGGATGTGCACCTTCGAAATATGGGGCCTGAGCATGCATGTTTTCCATGCATATGGTTAAAAACATTTTCATATAAGCACCATCAACCCGAAGCTTTGAAGACTCAGACTTAGTTCTTCAATGCAGGAACAAATAAGAAACTATTTCAGTTTCTTTGAAAGTGTAAGTTTTTTGGACAACATGCATGTGTGGGCTCACAGTGCAGTGGCATATATATTTTCTTTTCATCTGGAGACTTTTAATGTCTGTCTTGGTGACGACTGGGGAGAATTTGGTCGATATGAGCCCAAAACCATAGAAACAGCATATTAAATCCAGGAAACATGCTACAACCTTTAGGCCCCCGGCCTGTAGCCCACCTTTGCTCATTGCCTGTGAAGGAGAAAAAAAGTGAATGTAAAAACAGAAATGGAAGTGAAAGCTAAAACAGATGGCGATGGAGGAAGGGAAAGTGACAGTGAGGGTGAGAAATGGGGGAGTGTAAACCGATTTGAGGAATGAGGAGTGGGAAGGAGGAAAGAAAAAAGAAAGAAAAGCTGGAAATGGAGTGACAAAAAAAATGAAATATCAAGAGGGTGACAGATAGGAGAATATTAAATGAAGCATGTTGCTATTTAACACTTCCAAAGGCAAGGAAAAGGGCCAAAAAAGCACCCCACCCATGTTTTTCCTGTCAGAGCTTTTTCTTTTTGTGCTGAGGTACTCTTTCAGAAGCCATGGAGGGAGCTAGAGGAGGATGGAAAAGAAGGAAGAGGAGAGCAAACAAGGTGACAAGGTGATATAGAGATGCCGGGGGAGGGGGAAGGTCTGTTTGAAGTCTAAAAGTAATTTTCTAACACGACAGCTCTGGCAGAGGTAGCAGAGGAGAGTTTACGTGTCTGCGTGCACAGTCTACACGTCCTTCAGGCTGGCCACATTTTTTTGGCCTCTAGTGTGCTGTTCGTGGGACTAAGAAGATGAACGTGAAAGAGAGAGAGCCGGCTAAAAGGTGCTTGGTTCATGAAGCATTTAAGTATCAATGAGGGACAGGGAGTGCATCATGAAGCACGTATACGCCTTAAAAAGTTATTTTGATCTGAACAAATGGCTGTAACTTGGAGGGTTTTCAACATTTTTGCTTGCAGTACTCCCAGCTATGAAATATTGCCCGAATATACAGTCGTCCAATCACACCCTGACTGTGTCCAACTGTGACAGCTTTGAGAGATTTAGTGAAAAAAAGAACATTTATTTTTCTTGGAAAACATGCATAGACCTGAATGGGAGAGTGTTGTTGAACTTGGGGGAGCTTAACAAACACTCTAAAGTGGAATCATATGTCCTTAACAGAGATGCACAAAAAGTCAGCTGGGGCCTTGACAATTTCTAGCTGGACTGCTGACTGCGTGCTAGGAGACTGAAAAGTCAAACTTTTTTCAGATTTTTGAATGCACCATACTATACCACAAGCACTCAGTTTACAGACTAGTCAGCTAAATGAAAAACATTTAAAGTTAGGTATTTTCAGGGAGATTTTGATGTTTGATTTGAATATTCCCTACCAAAATAAAGTCACTGAAGCCCTATGTAAGAAGTTATTTAAAAAGAAACTTACAGTGGCACCACGTCTGCTCATTCAGGCAGTTATAACATAATGATGAAGTTCAGTTACTTTTGGACATTTCACTCTTTCATCGTGTTTACTTTTGAAGTGTTGGTTATTTCAGATCCAGGGTTCTTGTTTTGAAAAAAAGGCAGGACTGAAAAGGGTTTTTAGTGGAGCCTCAAATGATATGGAGGTCCTTGTGGGTTTAGTATATAAAAAAATTAATGAATACATTTAAGCCAGAAAAGCACTGTTTGTTATCCAAAATAGTAAGCAACTAACAACACTAGACATATTTATAAAAGACATATACTCTGCTACCTACAGTATAGGGTCTCCTCTCCAAATCATTGAACTCCATGGCCACAGGTGTTCAATGATTTGGAGCTAAGCAAGCAGAGTGCTCCAACATCTGTGAAAGATTGGACTGCTCTCAGGAACTCGGTGAACTCCAGTAAGGTACCATGACAGAATGCCACGTGTGCAGTAAGTATAGTCATCAAATTTGCTTGCTGCTAAATATTTCACAGTTAACTGATAGTGGTATTATTAAAAAAAAAAAAAGGGATAGTGATTGGAAACAACAGCAACTAAGCCACAAAATGATGGACCACTAAACATAACAGAGTAGGGTCCGGAGGTTTTGAGGTCCAGCGTGTGCAGGGATTTTCAACCTTCTACAGAGTCCGTAGTTACAGACCTTAGAATTGCAGACGGAACGACATGGTATGAGGTTTCATGGCCTAGCTACTGGAGTCAAGGTTTGTATGTGCGTGCAACAATTGGATGCAGTTGTGTAAAGAATACTATCACCACACTCTAGAGCAGTGGAGAAATGGGAATCCAATGGGCAAGTATGAGTTTTATGGCTGTCAGGAGACGGCACTTACCTGACTGCATCATGTCAAATATAAAGATTGGTAAGGCACATATTTAACTATTTACTTAAAAGGGACAGTACACAATAATTAAATATTTTTGTTCATTCTGTATGTGTCAAATCTTGCAAAAAAGGCAAATTTTTATATTCAGTCCCCGGCAGGTTGATTGCCTACAAAACTATTATAGTATGGGAAATTGGGATCAGTCCCGTAGTTACACTGAAATCAACTCCTAAAGCATCAGCATGCCAATATATTTTGGACAATTGTGTGTTGCCGACTCTGTGGGAACAGTTTGGTGATGCCCCATTCAGCTCTAACATGATCATGCACCAGCATACAAAGCAAGGTCCACAAAGGCAAGAGTTTGGTGAGAAAGAATCTCACCAAGCTAGATCTTTATGTTGCAGATTAAAAAGTCAAAAGAAAATTCAAACAAGTTGAAAAGCCATCTACAAAGCAAATCGTCAATAGTGAATTCTTTAAAAAAATATTTGGAGCTTCAGTATAAAAGCAGATAAAACAGACCAAGTCACTGAACTAAGGCCAGTGTACCAGTAAAACAGATTAAGCTTAACTTTCATGGCCAAGGCTTCATTTCCCCTTCAACCTAGTGTATCCCAATGGGGAGATAATCTGGTAAATGCAGCAGTATCAGGTCCTTTCTAAGTTGCCTGAGAAGTCTTGTGAGACTCTCTAGAGATATGAGGCTTTGATATCAGGACCAATTATGCGGTGCAGGCACACACATGTACACGCATCCACAAGTTCATCATCACACAGCACTTGTGTGCACGCTTCTCCCTGGCCTTGGAGTGCGGCAGAGGAGAAAACAAAGAGGGAATATGATACTTTGGAAACACTGGGCAGGCGGAACATGCTCTGATTTTATCAGCCAGTTGAGCTGAGCTTGAAAGCCAGAGATGATACAGACACAGAGGGAATGATAGAGTGGGATCCAGACAGGTTGAAACAGACTGAGTAAGGAGTGATGTGAGTGTGGTGAAGGACTGGAATTCACAAAAGCAAATCTTCACGGCAATGTGTGCAAAACCCACAAAAAACCTTTAATGCACATTAACAAGTTATCAGATAATTGCATGTGCATACGCTGACTGTTACTGCGTGCATTTCTTCAAAACAGGGCTTTGAGTGCATGAGCACACTTGAGTTCCGTTGAATGCCATGCACATACAGTACTCGGTGTATTAAATAAAAACTTGCCAACAGCGACACACACTCACATATTCTCACCTCAAATATAGGCGATAAACAGTTGTTTCCGGTCTAAGTCACCTCCACAGTGGATCCGTCAAGATTAAGTTTGGCCTCTGGCTCTGCTAATTGGAACTTAAAGTCTGGTGTAGCCCCTGGGTGGAACATGTTTTGTGTGTGCGTGTGTGTGTGCGTATGCCTGCATATAAATTATAGATAGAAAGGGGGTTGGCTTGCAGAAGAATGGCCACACAGGCTGCATCAGCCTGAGTGTTTACAGAGACCAAGCCAGGCCAAAGTAATGCCCATCACAACACCAGCACATGTCAGAGGCAGGTGGTTGACCAGAGACACAGAGGAGGGAGGAGAAAGCGCAATGACAGCAAGTAGTAAAGCAGAAGAAAGAAGAGGGGAGGAAATAATGGGGCACTGGGAGGGGGACACTCAAAGTCAGAGCAACACATGATCTGAAAAATCCAGAAACTAATGGCGACATAATTGAATTATTTATATCCAGACATTCTCATTACAGAGAGCCCTGGTTTATTATTGCTATCTTTGGCCTGGTAGTATTATCCATTTAGTTCTGACCAATATACCTGCTTATTAGAGAATGAACTGGTAGTTCAGCTTTTAATAGAGACTGATACAGACCAAAGGGTTTTAAATGACAACCAAACTAACCAAATACTCTTTCTAAACTCTTAAAGTTACCAAGTTAGAGGAATGTTTAATGTGTTCATGAATTGGAGTGCAGGAAGAATACTTCATAATTATTGGTGCCCTCATTGTGAAGTTGTACAGTGATTAGCTTTTTATTTTGCGCAATCTCTCACTAAAATCTTTATTTCAAGGAACATTTATGTAAAATGAACCCTGGCACTGAACTGTGTGGTGCTCTAGATGCCACCATCCAGTCTTTAACTTGATGTATTTTAATTGTCCCTCATCAAAAATCTCATCTTCATTGAAAAAAGTTACATTGTCATTCAACAGAATTAAGCTGTAAACATACATAGAAAATGTTAAAGTTTGCCTACACAGCAATAAAAGTATGGTTTTAATCCCTAACTGTATTCTTAATTTATACTTCAAGGTCTTATTTTTCACATTTACATTTTATTGGTGCCAAATATTTGTCTTAGACCAAAAACAACAAGGTACAAAAACTGAAATTATTATCCATGCGCTGTCTTACATGGTTGAAGTGTGTTCTTCAAAGGCGTTTGGTGGAGGTTGTTGGCTTGACTCTCCAAACTGAAACCACCCTGACTGAATCCTACTCCAGGTGTGATTCTGACAACTCAGGGATGTAAAAGGAAAATAACTCTCTCTTTAACTGGCTATTACATCACTTGTGAAGTGATAAAAACAGAGCAATTCTTCAATAATAACAATAACTGATAATACTCTTCAAAGCACTTTATGACCTTCAGTGATTGAGCTGCCCAACAACACAGTTGGTAGACAAGGTTTTCACAAAGATCAAATGAGTTGCGAGAGGGTGAGCTGACACATCTCTATTCTGTTTCTTTATGGTATTGTGCTGCAGCAAATCTGCAAGACACAGAGCTCATAAGTTACACTGCCTTAAGTGCATTCCCCTTCACCTTTGGCTTTCTTTCCTCTTCACTTTTTTCATCAGTAGTTGTTTCTTAGCTGTTGTTTTCTGTGATCTTCTTGGAAGCAAATTAACATATAGGTAGATCTCAACATGTAAACTAAGAGTTGACAGCACACACTTACTGTTGCTCTGATCTCTTTGCCTCAAAAAAAGCAGCTGACATTAATGCCGTTCTGCTCTATCCAAGTGGCACGATTCGAGATTGCACATTGCAGCCGAGCATACCATGCAACACTTGTGATCAACAAAGCAGCATGTAACAAATTACAACTGAAGTTTTCTAGATTTGTGCTGCAATACGGGGAACTCCACAATGAATAAATACTGACCTGAGTGACATGATCTTGTATGCATCGGGAAGGTAGCACCGGGTGTTCTCCATTTGGGCAGGGTCTGAATCGCAGATCTTGTCATCAGTGCGGCCGTAGTTGGCGCTTTCGATCATGATGACATCCGTGCCAGGGCAGCGTAGTTCGATGGGGTATGACTCGCAAGACAGTTCCCTGCGTACCACCGCCATGGGGATGGGGGCACGGCCATAAACTAGACACAAACAAACAAAAGGTTGAGGTAAGATGTTATATGGATTTTCTTTTTCTTTGTCTTTGCCTCAGAAACTGTGAAACAAGATATATCAAAAATGTTCCTCATGTCTAAGGAGTGAAGGCTTAAACTGTGCAGGGCTAAACTGTGTTCAGCTTAGGCTTTATTTGTTCACCTGTAAAAAGAGGTAATTATTCACATTAAGAAACACGAGAATTGCTAAAGATTTCTATCATAGCAAGTTCCTTGTGAAATGGATTTGCTGGCTGCATTTGTGCAGTTAGCTATTTCAGACCAGTGACAGAACTTGGCTTTTATACAAGTGGTGTTCAAAGGTGAGCAAAGTTTTGTAAGGGGTTCATACACTGATAAAGGAAAAAATTCTGTTTTTGTAACATGGTACCTAAATCACCTCTACTTGGCACTGCCATGTGCATCTAGCCATCTCTTAGTCAAACTTAGTAATTTGATCCAAATTGGCCAAGAAAACTATACATATTGTCAGTAATACATTTCCTGATGAGTCCATTGAAATGATATGAGTTGAAGTGAAAAGTAACATCTGATTTTTTTTTTTTAATGTAGCTTTGATTTTTCTCAAAGTTACATTTGAGTATAAAAAAAACATATTTTTTTATACTTGCACATGTGCTGTGATTCATCTTCTCCAGATTTTGGCTATCCGTGCACGGAGGCAAAGCCAGACGACTATAGTTGTTATGAAAAACAGTGGAAGGCACTGCTAAAATCATGTTACCTAAAGTACATAAAGAGATAAAAATGCTGCTGTTGGTCTGGCTGTTCCCAGGGATTTAGGATTGTTGTGGTGCAGTTTACAAACTGTTGTTCTTTGTCACTCTGAGCAACAACCCCAAGAGCTTCAGCCATCTTCCCCTGATAGATTTATGAGCCGAGGTGTTGATGTGTGTTTTTCCATCCTCTAACCCTTCTGAAATAATAATGTAAACGGTGTTAAATTTAAGCTCAGACATGCTACTGTGTCTCAAGGAATCATTTCTTTCTCAAAAATCATATTTGAACAGATTTTGCTCTAGCTATGTAAACAGATATTTTACGAATTTTCACATATGAAGAAATAAATTATTGTAGATTAAATCTGGATCAAACTGGTTTGAAACATAAGTAAGTGACTCAGATGTATCATTCTGTTTGGTGCTGCTAAAATAAGCTGCACATGTACATGCATGTGCATGGATGGAGACTTCCACAATCAGCGCACACAGTCCTACGACATCCCTAAAAAGCAAGACACGCCACCATTCTCCTTTCTCTCCTTGTGACGGTTGCCATAGAAACCTTGTCCTCCCTCCCTTGACTCTTTCATTAGCTGGAGGAGTGTCATGGTTACACATATGCAGCAAAGAATCTGAATGAGCTCAATGACACTCTGCCTGAGCTCAACTTAATACTGCCCTTCACCACACCACAGATACACACACACACGCGCGCATACCCAGAGTCACGGCCACACATGCATACAAATGCTCTAAGTGATGGAATGAAGAGGAAGAAATTCACAGCCATTGTCAATGATATCCATGTGGTTTCGCTACCTGCGGGCATGGCACTGGTAATGGCAGGCTCTAGCTTAGAGATAGGACTGATATATAAATGACATTTACTGAAAATGTCCTCTTTAATGAACACACACAGTAATATAAACACATGCACCCGCACACACATAGGTGTATCACCGCAGGCCATGATTAGACCCTAAGCACACATTCAGACAGGATGTGTGTCTCGGTAGCAGGTGAAGCATTGATGGTACAACAGGGGGTTTCTACGTGTGTGAGCATGGGTGCTTAAGGCAATGGGTCGTTACCGCAATAAGTGTTAGTTTGTCAATGGTCACATCATGGCTGCCTCTGTATGAATCTATATTGTGGAGAAAGGGTTAAGTGAAGCATGCAGGGATCGATTGACAGTACTGTGAGGCAGCTGTCTAGACTAGCTTTGGATGTGATGTCTTATAGTGTTGCCTTGCTGGGTCCACACTAGGCAGAAAGCAAATATTAAAACACAAATAACACAATTACACAAACAAATAACCCGCAACCGTTACACCTGAATATTTATAAAAAGATGTATTTATTTGTACTATTTTTTCTTAACATTTTTTGTACTTTACACATTTGGTCAGATCGCAAAAGCAAACTTCAGTCTGTCAGTAAATACTTTGCAAACCCTTTCTGGTTTACTCCGATTCTCCAAATCAAGCAAAATCAACTGCATTCTCCATTTCTGTGAAGATCCATGTAGTGGAAAAATACTTTTCTTCAGTAAAAGGCAGAAAAGTTGGTAATTGGATGGGACAATGGATAGAGCTAAAGAAAGAATTTTTGGAAAAAACTGTAAAGGGCCCTGCAGTTCTCATCGCAGCTGTGTGATGAAAATCGCAGAATTTTGTTCTTTCTCTCATGTCGTCCGCCGCTTCTTGTCACAACCCCTGTGGCAAACTTTTCACCCCATTCTCCATGTGGAGCTATTGTCTGATTGGTCTAGATTTCATGGGTGTGTTTATTTATGTGGAAAATAGCATTTCCATGAGCTGCTGTACTGACTGTCTGTGCAAGGTAAGAGGGATTGAAGGACAGATAGTTAGAATATTTAAATATATTTTTTCAATCAGAGAGAAGATTTTGAGGAGCAATTGTTGTAGGCTGTGAGGAAGAATGGATTAAAATAAGCTCCTCTTGCTCAGTTCTTGTGTCCTTCTCCTCTGAACTTGTAAAAGTCGTTCCTCTTTGCCACGATCACTGTGTTTATCATGCCATTGTAAATCACACATGACAAAACACCATGATGTTACCGCAGCAGAAGGGGGAGCTCGGCTCGGTGTGACTTGTGGGCCGTCAAACTGCGCAAAACTCCATAGGGTTTATGTATGCCGTTGGTCCAAATCTTTGCAGTTACATCCACATGATCGTGCATCAGCAGTTCGACTTCAGTCCAACTATGCTGGGCCCTTAACAGTACCAAACAGCCCTTAATTATGGCATAGTTAAAGTTCATTTCTAAATACAGTCGAGATGCTATTGCAAAGCTTGAAAGTAATTGATTGAAGACAAAGATGCTATATAACCAATCTAAATGAGCATGAGCTATTTTGCAAAGGGAAATGTGCAAACATGTCTCTGGATATGCAAAGTTGGGATGAACTTAACCCCAAGATCGTAATTGTAGCAAAAGGGGACAGAATAAAGTGCAAACCAAACTTTTCAGATTTTAAATCGTGCAACAGCTTTGTACAAGAAAATTTTCTACCAAACCAGTTCCATTGCTATGTTTGCTTGGCACCACTTCTCTCTCTCCCTCCTCATTCCCAGGTGACCTTAATAATTTCTTCTGTAAACATTGTTTTTAGCTCCTGTTTGCCAGTGTTGTTGGGACCAGTTACAAATCAGCTCACTGGGAATGCTAATCGTTCACAGACACTACTTGCTATTTAAAACAGTGTTTACAAATGAAGTCAGTGATATTAGGGCATCTATTTCCAGGGATACTTACACAGACGATACAATTTGTGTATTTAAACTTGCTGCACAGATCTTTACAGAAATCCAGTGGCTGCGAGGTTGTACAAAACCAAAGTATTTGATTTAAAAAAAAAAAAATCAAATAAAAACTGATTCTAGCATCAGTTCTGTTTTAAAACAGGTGCTGCTTTTGTGGACAATACAAATGTGTCCTTTTCCAGCACTTTCTCTGTATGCGATCATTTGTATTGGCCTGTTACATAATATTAGAATAAAATACACTGAAGTTTGTTGTTCTTACATAGCAAAATTTGAAAAAACCTAAGTTTGTGAACATCTTGGTTAGACACCACTTTAACAAGTGGTAAATAGATCAGCTGAAAGTCTCATTTTTATTCACATAATTAGGCCATGTTTATCCTGTGAGAATTTAACAGTATTGCAGTAATTTAGCTGTCAACACTTGAGGCACTGGACATCATCTGTCTGACCATTCAAATCCTAAAACCATCTACTTATCTCACAACATATCATTTGGCCCTGTATTGTCATTTTAAGGTAATGCTATATATGGATGGAAGGAAAATCAAAGTACTAATACGTACTATACCAACATAAGTGACATGCCATCTTTACTCCATAGGGTTTATGTATGCCGTTGGTCCAAACCTTTGCAGTTACAACTTCTGTGAAGACTTTTCTACAAGTTCTAGGAGTAGGTTTACCTTATTGACCATTCTTCCAGAAGCACATTTTTATGGTCGGACAATAATGTTCATCCCCAAAGTGTTGTACTGGATTCTGGCCAAGACTCTGTGTGAAGGCTACTCCAGTTTTTACACACCAAATTTGTTCATTAATGTCTTCATAGACCTTGCTTTGTCTTCTGGTGTGAAGTCATGTTACAACAGTAAAGGGTCACTCTAGGAAGCATGAAATTGTACAAAGTGTCCTGACTTTCTGAAGCATTATCCTTTCACTGAAACAAAGTAGCCGAATTCAAATCCCAAAAAAAGCAGCCAATTTATAAACAGTTCAAGACTTTTCAAATAATGAAACAATCATTATTACTATTTTTTCAGTACGAGAGATTGGTTTTGGAGGGTTAACTTAGATTAAGTTATGTAGAAAAATCTGACAAAACCTTTACAGCACCTCCCCTCCTCCCAAAGGCCAGCTGGGCTAAAATATTTTGGAAAGCATTTACTTGAAATGTGGTCTACATTTAATCCCTTTAAAGTTAGAACAATAATTTCATAAGAATTACACTGAATCCACAGAAAAAGTGAATATCCAGGGTAATAAAATCATCATCTAAAATGATCAAGTAGCGATAAGATGAAGTGAGCCGAAAACCACTCAGAGCAAAAAGGAGTAAAATTTCATGACTGTCACAGATAATCCTGCCCCATCAGTTACCTTATTCTTTATATTTTACAATATCTCCCATAAGTCCAATAACAGATTGTTCAATCTGCCTCAGAAGAGCTCCCTCCACACACATTTCACTTCATAACAAAGAACATTCAGCTTTTTGATACAGAAACATTACAAACACATCCACTGATGCAGACACCACCTCCCCATCTTTCTCTTCATCTAATAACGTGTGAGCCGTGAGTGCACGTTAATGTGTCTGTCATTAGTTGTGCAAGTGGCGACAGAAACTTGGCAGCCGTGGACGGTACAGACAATCTTATTCAGTTGCTCTCCCTGCCTCGAGGGGGGTGCGGATGAAACAAAAGGATATTGATTTCTGCATTTGGGCCAAGAACAAGAGAGTGGTGAAAGAGCTGAAAAGATGGAAGGAATGAGAATGAGAGGGTGAGATGGAAAAGGAGAGAGATTTAAAAGGTGATCTCTCATTTGAACTGTCAAAGTGTCGGTTGAAAAAATGTGCATCCTCAGAGTAAAACAAAACACAGCACATTTTCAAAAGAGAATGGTACTTTAAATGAAAATACTGGAAATAATAATATCAAGGTTTCCCCCAGAAAACTTGCTAAGCCCAGTGGTTGGGCGCTTGGGCAGTCATTCATCCAGTGGCCCGTCGTGTTTTTGAGTTAAAAAATGTTTAAAGTTGACAGGAAATTTGAAAATATCACTTGAGATTTATGCGTTACTGAAAGAGCGGAGGATTAACACCCGTACACCAAGTATAAAGTCTTAAAAAATGCAAACATTTTAAAAGGACTTATATAAATAAGCAATGGTTAGCCTGGTGGAGGCACAAGTAAAGTCTAGTGGACAGCCAGGCTTATAAAACACTGGGGAAAACCTGGATATTCAGTACAAACTCCTTTTGAACAGGATATCACAATTCCTATAGTTAAAACACACACACACAAAAAACATAACAAAAAGCTGAACTAATATATTAAAGAGAAATACAAATTATGTTATGAATGGTTTTTCACAGAGGTTGTAGTTTTGAATCCAACAGGAAATTAAGAAATGTAAGGAAATAGGTTAAAAAAAATTCTTTGTATCTGACCTCTTTATTGGAGCCAATTATGATCTCCAGCCAGTTGATTCATACATCTCAATCAATCCCAGTGACAAGACAGAAACTTTCTGAATTCTTTGAAACAGTTGGTTTAATGCATATGTTTTTTGAAACTAAAAAAATCAAATTACCTTCAGAAAACAGATCTGAAGGTAATTTGGTCTAAGATCTAAGTTCCCACCCTTAAATATTGTAATGTAGTCAACTCATTTATTTGTAGTTCTTTTTTGTTTGTTTCATAAATGCTCTAAACTTAGAAATGTACATTTTGCTATGAACATTTTTATCATATGTATGTTTTGTGTTCACAAACCTGTGATAATGACAAGACTCGGTTTGGTGGAGAAAAGGGTGTGTTTGCTTCCGTGTTTTCTCAAGCAGAACACTTTTTGTTTCAGCTAATCCTCACCCAGTATAAACACCCTGATTTGCATTTGTCGACTTATTCTTCAGACACTGATGCAAATGCCCCTGACTGAAACTCATCTCTTGGTGCTGAAGCAAAGCCCGTGGTGCTTGTGTGCCTCGAGTGGCTGCAGACTTGGGAAGACTGTGTGTTTGTTTGCTTGCGTGTGTTTGCGTGCGTGCGCCTGAGTGTGTGTCTGAAGAGGGTTTGTGTGGGCGCTGAGTATTTCAGCATTTAAAGTATTTCATCTGTGTGGCAGCAGGCGTGTGAACAAGCACACAGTGGGCAAAGTGTGATTGACAATGGCCATTAATGGGATTAAGTCCAAGTGGGCCAGAGCTCTGTTTTTGGAGTCTTTCAAGCTCACTGTCACAGGGGAGAGGAGGTAATGTGGACATGACCTACTGGGGCTGCATCTGCACAGCTCACGTGTGTGCGTGTGTGTGTGTGTGCGTGCGTGTGTGTGTGTGTAATATAACTGTTTGGACAAAGTGTACAGTAATAAAACAGAAGATGATGTCAATCATTGCAAATTATGTTAAGAGCTAAAACAGTTTTGAAAACAAAACTCTGTTTAAGACTCATCAATCTGAGCTTGTTTCTTACCTATGGCGATGGGTGCGATCAACGCTGAGATGAAGATCAGGCATCTGGCCCACATGGCGTCTGATTTTGACCTGGACGCGGACATAGAGGTGCTTCCTGCTGAGCCCAGGCGCTCGAGTGCTGAGCTGTTTCTTTCACAGCTCAGTATTCCTGACACCATACAGGCCTGCAGATTGACACAGAGAAGATTTGCTCAGTTGGGTGTCATATCAAAACACAAGAAGATGCTCTGTCAAAGAAGTTGAATCTAATTCAACCAAAGACGTTTTCTAATTCCAGCAGTCTGTTCTCCTGCAAGTGCAGCGGGAGTAAATGTTATTATTGCTGAAATTAAAAGAAACTAGCAGTGCACTGTTTTGCAGTTTTCTGGCTGATTACCAATGTTTAAAAATATCTGACCTATACTGATTTGTTTCTGTTCTAAATTCAGCAAAAAAGTTACCCAGTTGGCAACAGTAGGCTAGCTATTATTAAACACAACTTCAGGTTTATGCCATATCTTTGCCAGATTTTTCCCCATATCTTTTAAAGATTACTGGAATAGGTAGTGTTAAAACAATTTAGTGGAATGTTGCATGGTATGTTGTCATGGTGAAGCTCTAAAGGTAAAAGATTTGTAAAAAGTACCTGAACGCTAAACAAAATCCTCAAATTAAATGATTAACCTCAAATAACAAGCATTTTTCAAACCGCAGCATACAGGGCAAGTCAAGAAACAATATGACAGAAGAGTAAAGAATTTAGAAATTAAAAAGATTTTCTATACATTTTATTTTTAAATTAAATTCCAATAACCTTGCTCGAGGAACAGGACAATTTGTTGCCAAGAAATATGTTACAAGGAAAACAGATCATATGCCAATACATACACACCATCTATAATAATACAGATAGAGCATCAACGTTCACTGTTGATGCTCTATCTGTATCAAGATTCACTCTACTTGGCATTCCACATCAGCATCAAAGTGTGAAAAACATTGATGTCCCGATCTAATTGTTCATTTCATGGTCCATTAGCAATAAACAATTATTAGACGATGGTCTCTGAGATAAGTTGTAACAGTGACAGACTGGTGAGGCTTGTTTCCACTTCTTTTTTTATGAACTGATTAAAGCAGGCCAACATTGTTCAATCACTGGCTCACTCGCCCACTCAGCAAGTAACTCAATTGCTTTCTGTTTCCACCTTCAAAGTCACCAGTTTTAATCATGGAATATGGGATATTTGCACATTTAAAATATACTCTGCAAAAAGCATATATATAAATGTATATATATAATTTTTTGTTGTTTCTTTGTTTGCATACATAAGTATGCAGAAGGATCACAACATTGTGCAGCTGTTATATAATGAATCTAGTTATGTATCAAACTAATTTTTCATAGGGATGGTTCAAAGGCAGCAGAAGTCCTATTTTGAGCCTAAATGGTCTCCATTCTCAAGGGAACCTGGACACAGCCGCAACTAAGCATTCATGTCAAGTTTGTGTGTGTGAGACTTTGAGAGAAAGAGAGGCAGCAGAAATTTGCAAGAGCTGGGGACAGATGGAACAAAGCAGACAGCCTGAGCCATGGGAAATAAATCATGTGTAACAGAGACTATTGATCATTGTGGCCATATCATTTTGGCCCAGAAGAGACTAAGACAATATCAGGCTGTCTCAATCATATCAGAGCTGTGAAGTCAAATAGCTTCTCAGATATTTTTCAGAACTTGAAAACAATTTTTTGTTGCATAAAGAGAATGACTCAGATGCAAAGAAAGAAAAAAAAACATTCATTCTGCACACTTGACAGACGGATATGCCTTCAGGCATGTCTATGCTGAATCTGAATCTCTCAGAACAGACGACATAAGGCATGATAAGAGTTGTAAAGTTATCTGGAAATTGTTTTTGTTGTTTGTTTTTGGATGGCAAACGAAATCCTTGAAATTGAAAATTAATTTAAGATTATTATCGTGGACACTCAAGCTAAACTTAATTTCAGCTGAAGCTGAACAGCACAAGAGGAAATTTGATTTGCATTCCATAACAAAGCAGCCCAAACATTTTATGAAATCAGTTGAGTTTTTTAAAGAACTTTGACCATAATCTTCCAGCTCTGGAAAATGTTTACTTTTGCTTTTTCTAACTTTGTAAAATATCGGGGGGTTTTTACATGTTATTCTTTTTTTTTTATGAGCTTAAAAATATCATGTTTTCTGCTGTCAATTTCTGTTATGAGAAACCAAATTCAATACAAATTGGTAAACTGATGAAGCATCAGAATAAGAACTCACTGGGCATTTCTGTGTTGAAAATAGACATGGATTGGTTACCATCCAAACCCGTTTAATTCTGTAAGTAGAAGCTTCCATGTGAGAGAGATTTCATATCTGCTAACAGTTCTTGACAAATTTCTAATTGCCGCCAAAGTGATACACTCACAATAGTGTCCCATGTATTATTCTGGCTTCTGCCTAAACGGCCGAACAAGTTGCCCACTTTTGATTGATTGGTCCCTAACTCGGTTGAACATGAGCAATCTGACCAGCTGTCCCTGGCTAGATAGAGGAGCTGTGTTGTAACATATGGCTGGATGCCACCCGTCGCAGCATTCCATCCACTGTTTCATAATTCAAAAGCTATTCCATCACTCTTTAAGCTCCACCAGCATCCCTCCCGTCGCCTAATTAACGCTTTCATTTTCTTCTGTGCCCTTATTGTCTGTGGTGTCCTCACAGACAATAGTGCTGTAATAGCCCGAAGCAATCTAGGACTAAACCAAAGTCACACCACTGTAGTTGCGTAAATAATTCAGCAGCGCTGCATTCTCCCATATGCTGAAATAAAGACATAAAAAGATGTTCAACTACAGAGGCTGCAATAAACAGACAAAAGCTATAGCCCCAAAGCATAGCCATGTGTTTCTAACCTATTTCTGTTCATCATCTTAATGTGCTGATTGGTTAAAATATTATGAATAAACAGGCACTAATGACGCTAATTATCAGAACATATGTGATGTGTTTACACTGTACTCATCAGACTGCTGTGAAAATAAGCTCTGGCAAAATCATTTGTCTCTGTGAACCTTATAACTGGTAAAAAAAGAGTTAAATAAGGGATTGTCGCTTGTAATAAACTCCACATTTCTTTCTGCTGAGCTACTTATACTGGATCTCAGTGGAGCCACACCCAAACAGACAGGAGCACAGCAAAACATCAACTAGTGGCCAGGACCAGAACAAAAGAATGAGACAATCCTCAATTTAGAGTGTTTCATGTGCCTGCTTGTAATGAGAGACCACAAATTCAAACCCAGGTGAAATGATTTGGCCAAAGTTTACCACTTTCTGAAATTGTACAGCCAAAGTCACTCAATAAGGTGCACATTGCTAGACCCCATTTTTGTAGTTAGAGCTCCCTTAATTCAGTGTGGTTTGATGCTGCTGTAGCCCATCTCCTTCCAGGTTTAACATGACAGGGTTTCACATAAGGTTTTCCACATATTTTTATTGTAAACACTGGTGATTTAAGGCTGTAATGTTTTGTTTTCTTTTTTTTTATCATTTTGAACCACTTTGTCCATTCTCCTCTGATGCCAGCAAGACATATTCATCCATACAGCTCCCACTGGCTGGATTGTTTTTGTTTGTTTCTTTTTTTCAGACCAACTTCAGTGATCCAGTGAGAAAATCAGAAATTTCTAAAATCTCCAGTTCAATCTGTCTGGCACAAAAACCTTGCCATGTTCAAAGTCACTCAAAAATCCTTTCTTCCCCATTCTGCTGCTCGGCCTGAACTTCAGCAAGTTGTCTTCATCGGTTTGATGTCATATGATTGGCTGAGTTAGTGGACGTTGACATCAGCAAAAACTACATGAGCTATATGAGCCTAAAACAAACATGAGGTCATTGTGCTTCCTAGCTTTGCATGCACAAGTGATACAGTTTTAATGTCCCAATTTTTTCTGCTCCAAATATTCATTTCCTACAGGGTCGACATAACCGGAGCTGTCACTAAGGTCGCAAAACTAACAGACTCGGTTACATCTATGAATGAGCTAATTGATGTTGGGCTAATTCTGTGTGTGGGGGTGAGTGTGTGTGTGTGCCCTGGCTGTCATAGCACTCTTCATTCAGGGATTCTCTTTTTCACTAATGAGTGCTGACCGGTTTGGGCTACCTTGTCAACATGCGTCATTTGCAGACACATGCACATGCATATGCACTTGCGTTGGTACCCCCTGACTTGCACATACAAACTTTCACACATAAATGCTTCTCACTTTATTAGGCCAGATGCCGTACACACCAACTTGTCATACACAGCTTATCAGCTGTCCTAATGTTATATTTGTAGTTTAAACTGTGCAATTAAATAAAACTAAACATGATCAGTAATGGCAAAGTTTTGTAGTTGGCTTTCTGGCAAGGTCTCTCCTTTAGTAGCATACATATTTTCAACAGAGTCAAAAAGCCATACCAAACACTTTATCCATTCAAACACTGTTTCCATGTGTAGTTGGGGTTAATGACTTAAAGAAAGCCAAACTGTGACTGATTAAGTCAACATTCAGGTTCCAGAATGGCCATAACTTTAACTGTACTGAAAGATTGCTAAAAGATATTTAACTAAATACCACTTGGAGGGTTGCGGGGGGGAGGGTTGTACACGTTTGAACTTGTATGTACAATTATGAACCTGTGCAGATTAGAGAAAATTCACAAAAAATATAAACATTTGTGCCCATTTATTGGTCTTTGAATAATTTCACTTATATGTTGTCTACATCTCAAATCTTGAACAAGAGCTCAAATCATTCAAGAAACAAAAAGTGTAGGATTCATGACTACTATATATAGATTTCTGACAAGAATCATTATTCTTAGTGAAGCAGTCCATAACATAACTCGCAAAAACCCAATCAAATAAAATTGAACAGCTCAAATTCTTTTGCAAGAATCAATCTACATTTATTTCTATGCTCTTTTTAACAAGGCAAGCAAGACTTTGCTTATTCAGAAGTTTCATTAGTTGGCATTAATCAGATAAATCCCTAACTTTGAATAAATTATTAAAACAATACAGTGTAATTGTGTTGTTTTAATAAGACAATAAGTGTAATAAGAACTATATTGTGTAATAAGAACTATATTGTTCTTTTCATGAAAAAACACATTTGCATTCAACTCTTTAAGAGTTCTAGTTGCCCATGCATTTTATCTGGCCAGTTTGTTCTGCATTGTGCTACAATTGAATCAGAAAGCACTCTACAGTTCATGCATGTTTTTTTTTTTTTCCCCTTGTTGTTTTCCTTCACTTTGTCTTTTTTACCTGTACTTCTCACTCTTTAGTCTCCTCAGTTATTCATTCTATGCTTGGTTGGACAGAGAAGTTGGTACAGAACAAAGCTCAAGGGGTTATGCACCATGTTCAGTAAAATGGCATGTGTCTGCCAAGCTATGGTAAATTGCCTTCGGTTGGTTTGCCAGGTAAGTTTAACAACCATGGACCATTTCTCTGTCAGTGAACGCCTGTATGTTTTTTGGTTAAAATCAGAAAGAACAGCTGTTTCCTGGGTAAAGACTGCACTAATGGGTAAAGGTGACAGAGCAAGTAATCATCAGTGTAGGTATGGAGGGAGGAGGAATTTTGATTGGAGTGGCTCAACATACACATATGGACACACACAAATTAGGTAGTTAATTTTGCAACGGGGAGATGACTAATCAGGAGAAAAACTTAGAAATCTGGCCTGTGAACTGTAATGAGGTATATTCAAATCCTAACAATGTACAATTAATCACAGCCCTACCCAGAGTATGATGAATACATTTTTTTTGTCAATCTGTCTTACCCTCCAGCTGCTGTGCCAGACAAAGTTATTTTTGTTACTGTTATTTTTATTATTATAATAAACCCCAGATACAAAGGTGAGCGCTTCAAGCTAAACAACTGGTACCTATGTTTGAAGTACTTATTTAGAAGTAGGAAGGCACTGTTGTTTTTAGAAAACTAACAATTAAAGACTTTGTGATGGTTAGTCTGACTGACTCTGTTACAAAAGCAATGAAGAAGCCTAGACCCCCTTAAGTAGTATATTGGACAGCATACAGGCACTCAGCATTTTAGGCACAAAGGAAATGGTATAATGAAGCCAGTAGAAGCACAGAGTTGTAAGGCTCTATTTAAAATGCTATTTTCAATTATAGTCAACACCTGACTTCGGCTAATTTAGAAATGTAAAAACTTTGCTTATTAGTTGATTATGGATACGGCTGGTTCGTCTCTGGACATTAGGAACATCAGGGCAGGAGTGGTACAGGGCAAGCAAGTGCCAACTAGTTCTGGCTGGACAAGGGCTCTGTTCTGACATTAAGGCATTAATTAAAAACCTTAGAATGGCGTCACACAAGATAAATGTAGTGTGTTATTTCAATGGTAATGTCCTGCCCTAAATAGTTGCATCAGAATACATAGTATAATACATGGTATGACATAATCATTATCAATATACATTGTCTGGGCACTGTTCAGAACAATACAGATTGAATTCCTGTCCAGTCTGACCCAGCTGGTTGTATTTATCTAAAGCACTGAGTCATAGATGATTTTCCACAAACCATAATATCCGGACTATAAGCCACTACTTTTTTTTCACACGCTGTGAACACTGCGACGTGGCTAATTTATGGCTTTCTACCAATGGTTTTCAAAAGACTGGACAGCTGTGTGGTGAAGAGGACAGTATAAGCTCAAGAGTTATTGAGAGCAACAACGATCAAGACAATAAGGATGTGTGTGTGAAGCCAGGGATACCTGCAGGATATTATCAGAGGGCAAGCACAAAACAGATCACCGCACCTGACCCACACGAACACAACCATATCTCCAATGCGGATCATGCGTGTGGCCCGCAAAACCACCACAGTGCAAATACAGGCCACATTTGAAAGATGCACCCGACACACAGACATGTTGAACAGCACAAGTGAAGGTCGATTCTTAACCTTCTCTTGAGAGAGAGAACAAGACTTTAGTGGATGTTTTCAATGGAGTTAAACTCTTGAGCATCTACACTTTCTAGTAAATCCACAATGATACTGGTCTTTTATAAAACCAAGCAATTAGGGTTGCCAAAACAATTCATTGGCTTAACAAATGGAATATTTTACACTGTTATTGATTATAATTTCACAATTGTTATCAGAAAGAACCATATTTATTTAAAAGATAAATATGGTGTCAAAAATGGGATTGAGTATTTACAAGGGCATCAAGTATGAAATTTTTTTGTATCGTAATAACCATACTATTTAACATCGAAGGCATTTTAAAATGTCCGTCCCTAATGATTCAGTAAGTTTTACAGTTTTAGTAATGGCCTTCTTTACAGCAACTAAACTTGGCATGACCTCACCTCTGTACTTTATCCACCACAGATTGACACAAACATGAAAACAATGCATACATAGACAAGTCAAACCTAGTATACACTTAAAATTTCAAAGTTCTTCTCAAATTAATTTTTAGTTTCCCATAACAAAGTAGAGCTAAAATTTCATGTAATATTTTGTTTTGTCTCATCTTGTGAGCTCAGTGCATCATTACATGTCTAATCTCTGCTTATATTGTACATATGATGTAAACAACAAATTATTGTCATGTAGACAAAGCAAAGTAGGACAGGACAAATTCTGTTCTGAGAGAAACTAACTGGCAGTGAGCTGCCCCTCAGCATGACCAGAGGCACCGAGGAAACATACTGTCAGCTCCAAAACAATATGAACATCTTGGGAACATGGCCACAGCATGTATCTGTTGTGCTTCAACTTAAGGATAGGGAGAGGTCACACACATGGCCCCCTCTGACTACATTAAAATCACAATTAATGACAAGTTAGTGTTTGTGCTGGTCAAATCTTAACTCGACAAGACAAACAGTCGTGTCAGCTTGTGTCTTTCACTCTGATTCTGTATATCTTACTGAAGCAGCAGAAAGCAGCACGATAGCACCCCGCTGGCAGTATCCCAACATGTACAGTAGGCACACAGTTGAAAGCACCAACGTGTATGTGCGCAAACATGGGTGAGGGGCAGTTTAACTGTAGGAATGTGCACAATTGTCATATGTGGCCTAAAGACAATCTGCCCAGTGATTTATTTCATGCAGCACTGCTTGTAATTCTTTTGTGTGGCTGAGTTGAGCACTAGAGAACCACAGAGTGCTAGAAAGCACCCTGGAAGGTATGGGTCACCCCAACATCTGTGGGACATGTTTTAGTGATTATGGTATAAACGCAATGTCCTCATTTAAAAATCTGTGGTAGGTAGTGGTTACCATGTTTTTATCTGTGATATTTAGATTATATGCAGAATTGTGCAAAAGTATTTATGCATGTTAAATGTTTTTCACATTTTATTAATCTATTTTACTTGAATTTTATGTAGCAGACCATCACAAATTAGGTCATAATTGTGAGGAGGAACTAAAATCATAGATGGTTCTGTAAGGTGTGAATGATGTATGTACTCAGCTCCCTTTAGTCAATAAAGCTACAAGATCTTCTGGGATATTCTAAACCGGCTATGCAAATCTAAATAGAGATTTGTTTTCCATCTTTCTCTGCAAAATAGCTATATA
>CAEGAE010021001.1:0-47084 GCA_903067095.1 Girardinus metallicus | reverse complement strand
CTTCATCTCAGCATCTGTTGATCTCTGAACTCCTCTATATGACTATTTACAAATTTTTTTGTGTCTCTGTATATATATATATATATATATATATATATATATATATATATATACACATACAGGAACTTTTTTTGTCTCATCTTCCTATTGTGTTCAGTTAGTCAACACTTCATAGCAGTCATAATTGTGTTCATTCTTAATTAACTCTGCCAAGTGAGGGAATCGCTTTGGATTTCTAATTAACTGATGTCGAGTACATGGAGAAGTAAAATGAGAAACTCAATTTCTTTTTCTACCCTCAGGCTGGGATTTTAGGAACAATTTTTGTAATGTCTCATAAAGCGTCAAGCGCAGGGTTTTTGTAGTCCCTTCGCATCCTGCCTGTGATTGGATTGATAGTTTAATAGTGTGACTTTCATTGGATTACCACTTCTTTTTTTATTAGAGCATTTCCGTCTCTCCCACACCTCAACTGATGGAAGGTACAATTTTCAAGTCATTCCACAACAATGCAAAATCTTATCCATGCATGTAATGGTAACAGTCTTACATCTAGTCAGTACAACATCTGTATGTGGGTTGTGCATCCACCCTCTCCCTCCTCCCACACACATACATGTCTGTGCTGTCTGCTCTTTCCTCCCTAGAGAGCGGCAACATTAATAACTGTAAGTGGATAATGCTCTAGCTTGAATTCCGATCAAGGTTTAATAAGAGCATGATGCAGTTGGCCACTGGCAGCAGGAGGCACTTTGTATGGGTGTGCGTGTGTGTGTGTGTGTCTGGGGGTTTAACAGATATGTTTTGTGATTTCACAAAAGGTTTAAGTGTATTACTGCCTGTGGGTCCAAGGGCTTCAGTGGTCATTCTATGACCTTTTGCCTCACTGTGATACAAATGTAGGTAAATAAACAGCTAAATGCCACATGGCTTAAATACACTCAGGGTCACATTGTGGTCAATAATAATTTACAAGCAATTTCATGGAAGAGGTATTCTTGTAATAAGGGGTAGCAATGGATTTGTGCAGCTTCTGGACCTTATGGACATGCTCGTGAGTCCTATGTATTTTGTTCCTCGCTATAGCAGCAAAAATTAGTGTGCAAAATATTCACACCCCTTGAGCTTTTCTAAATCGTGATCACATTACAACCATGGAAAGTCATTATTTCTGATTTGGGATATTTTTTGGGATACACTAAGTAAAATGAGTCCAGAAATTTGAAGAGGAAGGAAAAAAAAAATTCACATTTAAATAATAGTATCTGTAGCAAGTTCTTTCCTCCAAAGGGGCATCCAACCTCATCAGGGGTTATAAGAAGATGGATGGAAAAAACACTGAATGACCTGAAACTATTTGCCATTCTTGACCCAATCTGACTGAGTTCAGGCTGTTTTGCAAAGAGGAATGGAGATAAATTCCAGCTTTAAATGTGCAACGCTGGTACGGACATGTCTCAGTGGACATGCGGTTGTAACTTAATTATTTAAGTTAATTATTCAATCTATTTAGATGCAACTATCTGCTGAAGTATACTGCAGTTGCAGTTCGGTGGAAAGAAATGAGCAGATATAGGATACTACCAACAGACAGTTATTTGACAGAAGCAGACTGTTAGCCAGTGTTAAAGTAAATCAGACGAGTTAAAATGTACAATAGTGTCACACAGAGACACTTAAGATTATTAATGTCGCTGTGTCCTGTAATATAATAGGAAGGCAAGGGATACAAATGGAGAAATATTCAGGTTGCGATGATGTGTGTTTTGCTGAGTCGGAGTCGGAGCCATTAAATATACTGTCCGTTCATTGCCATTAGCTGCAAATGCTCAGAGGAAAAAAAAAATCTGACTTTGACATCTAATCCTCTTACTCGAAAGAGGACTAATGCACTCGGAGTCTATGCTGCAGTGCATCTGACAAACAAATCCATTTTTATGTGTATACGTTGATATCAATGAGAGTCCTATCAATGAGAATCTCTTTGGACTTGTTCCTGTCTCCTCCCTCCCTCCGCTCAACCAGATGGCCTCCCTGCTAACGGAGCACTGACACCAGATGTGCAGCTCCCGTGTCGATTCGGAAACCAGCTGGGCTGAGTGTGCCAGTGGTTCTGTTAATGAAAATGGCTAGACCTGGTGTGTGAGAGCGTGTGTGTGTGTGTGTGTGTACACGCGCGCGCTTGTTGTTTACTGTGGTTCAGTGGCATGTGACAGTTTGGAAACTCTCTGTGGGTGGGGGGCTTTTTTTTCAAAGCGAGCCACAGCCAGTTGCGCCGCAGCTCAAGTCAGCCATGTAGTGCTCAACAGCACACCCACCAAGTTTGGAAAAATACAGCCACCTCTCCCCAGCAAAGCCCTTCTCTGCATCCCGCTGTATCTGATTTTGTTTTTATTTCAATTTCTCTCTGTCTTTTACAGCCACCATCTTCCTTTATTCATCAGCATAGATTCTTTCCTAACCTATTTAGCTGCAAGGGGATCACCGGGCTTATTACTAATTCATGCTCACTGCCTATACAAAGGAGTAAGAGTACACACCATCTCTGGTAGAATTTGTCTGGCTGTGACTGCTTGCAATAAAATATGTTCATTTACATGAATTATTGCTCTAATTCCGATTGCTCGCAGATACAATTGTGGAACCAAGGTAGCACCATAATGAACATTTAATTCTGATAAAACCTCGAACCCCAGCTAATGAAGTTGTTACTACATGCCACGCTCCGTCATTTATAAATTTGCTTAGAAACGATTCATTACTACACATCATTCCACTGATCAATTAAATGATAAGGACACAAAGACACGGTGTTTGCTTGGAAATAACTCGGACAGCTTCCGCAGTATGACAAATCAGCTAATTGAAAATATTGTAGTGGGAATAAGTATTACTTCTTTTAAAAAAAGGTAACCCTCCCCAATGTCCTCCCCAAAAGAAAGAGGAATGGAAGTCCTGCTGTGATAGCCTTGTTATCAGAGGTGACTATGCTTTGCTGCTATCTCCCAGGATAGGAGGTATGGTGATCAGGGGGTTTGGGGGAGAATTATTAATACCAAATAGCTGAAGAGGTGGATGAGATTCCTCCAGCTCGTGAATGCTCTGACAGATGATACTTGCACTTACAGGATAAATTATATGCTTTCAGGAAACAGTGTTCACATCAAACTGTTTTGGATGTGACACATAGCTGATGCGGTTAAGAGTAGTAGTGTATCACTCTACCAGGTGTATAGTGGCTGACCTGGTGGAGAAGAAGCAAGGCTAGACCTCAACTAGCTCAACAAACTTACTATTGTTCACTTGATTTGTGGGAAATGAAGGAATTCGTCACAAGGAATGAATACAATTGGTAAGCTCTACTCCTATGTCCACAAACAGTGTGTCTATACCCAAGTACGTGGGAGCCTTAAGTGTCTGATCTGAGAAATATATCTACAGCATCAGACGAATATGATAATTTTGAGAATGTTGCGCATCAACTTGTATTTAAAGTATGCAATGTGTGTGAACTGCGCATGAGGAATGCAACACGGTGCTCAGATGTGGGAGACTCCCTGATGCATTGCTCAGGTGAATGGTATGGGTTGTAAGCTCTGTCCATTTCTTTGTTGGTGGATATAATGTGAAAGGACAAAGCAATCTGTAATGGGAGGTTTGTGGTTGTGTATTTATTGCAGAACTTTAATCTAACAGGAAATTTTATGTTGTCTTTGGAATTTCCTCTCCAGAAAACCTTTGGAATAGTCGGCGTCAGGCTCAACCCAGGTCTTATTACATACATCTTGACAGTATTTCATTGGCAAAACATAAAATGGACCAACAAAACAACTCAAACTATAAGTCATTTAACCCACAAAAAGTTTGAATTGTTGATTGATCGCAAAAATACCTCTCAGATATTAGTCTCCGTAGCACACTTTAAAGTTAAAGTTATACATGTTTTATACATGTGTTATAGTGTTATACATGTTTAACACTTTAAGTTAAACATGTATTCCTTTATCAGAACTAGCTACACAATGTCAAATAAAAAAAATGGCAATTGCTTTCACATCACTCAGTGTGATTTGTGATACCTAATTATTACCATTGAAACAAGTAACATTTATCATACAGGGAACCCAATTGCAGCATATTATACGTTACACCGAGGTACAGAAAATGAAAAGCAAAGCCAGGTATAAAGCGAAGCAATAATTTGCTGAGGGACTGGATGCTCCAGTGGGTGTGTTGTTTTGTGGTGTCCCATCAATTACATTCCCTGAGAGAAAACACCCGACTGTTTTCTGTTTTTTTACCAAAGCCATGGGGTTAATGAGGCTTTTCACAGAAGTCTCTGCCACCAAGTAATTGGAGCAACTTAACAATCATAAGTGCGGCCTTTGGAGCTGTTGGGAGCACAGACTGAATACAACTTTATTAACTAGAGGAAAGCAATCTTGTATTGATTGACCTCCTTTTCATGCTTTCCTTTTTTTTGACATCTACTCCACACCTGGTCCGCGTGCTCTGGCTTGAAAGAAAACATTGGAGACGATCACAGAAGGACATCGTAATTAGAGGAGAAAATTCACAGCAGGGTATCGTAATTAGAAGAGAACATTTTCTCACGTTCTAGTCCTTTTCAAAGCTTACGTTGAGGGGGGAGAAGGAAATCTCTCTTTGGTTTGGGCATTTGTACAGTTATTTTTTGCTGTTTGAATTTGAATGTATTTTTAAACTAAAAATAAGAGTGATTTAATTGTTGAAGTTTCTCCAATCAATTGTGGTGCCTTCATTCTGGTACAGTAGTTAATGAAAATTTGCTCTGGATTCCAGTTTTATGTGGATAAAAAATGGCCAGTCTGTCAACAGAGTAGTCTGTTTACACGCTGTGGGGGTTGTTTGATTTTTTTATTTTTTTTCTCCTTTCCAGAGGAGACAGGATTGTCAGTTTCCTTACGCCTCGTAGCAAGAGAATATGGCTTGGCATCTATGTCCATGCTTCCATCTGTCAGTCATTCATTTCATTTCTTACACTCGCGACCTTTCTGCTTTCTGATACGTGACACAGTTGCCGTCTCGTCTATTCCTCTCCCTTTTTTCATCTGACCGCAGACGATTGGGCTTGGCACACAGCGCTGTATGCAGATCAGACGGAGAAGTCGGTGCAGACTGGCTCCAGCATGTCAGCGGCAGAGAAGTGCAGCACTTCATAGTGCAGCATCAGCCTCTCACAGCAGTCATTTTCACTGTGATTTAAGGGCTTATTACACAGCCTGAAGGAAGAGTCCCATCACTCTGCGGTGCACCATAAATCATCAGAGAGAGCACTCCGGGATGAATGATCGCTTGTCCATTAGAGGTCTGACTGACAGATTACGAAACCATCAACAAACATGATTTGATGAAATCAGATAAAACATTGGGAAGAGAAAAATCAAATGGATGTGATCCATCTTTATATTTTGAACATCTGAGCTAACAGTGTCGATTCCCCTCATATGTAGCATGTGTTTACTGACGGGGTGCTTCGCTTTATCTGTCAGCCTTGAAAGAATTTCCTTAGTTGTTAATAGAGATCAGCAGGAAAGCTTGTTTTTATTTGTTGTCACTTAAGAATGTATAAGCGCAAATAAAACAGCTTATTGTGTTTAAAATTGCACTTGGTACTGTTTTTTTTTTTTTACTTATAACAGAATTACTCTGACTTAGTGACAGTACACAATGGGAAAATCATGTGTAAAATCACATTCAAAATGTTTCCTTATTCACTGGTTTTCAAGAAAACATTTAGGGTTCAGTTAAAAGATTGCCTCTGAACAGATTATTATCAAATTGTGCAATTCTCCCAACTATTATGAGGCACACAGAACCACACTCTATCCTACTTGGTTTTCTGCAACTAAATGAAAAACTTGAAGGTTAAGTATTGCATGGAAATTCATCACAATTACTAGTTCAACCTCAGCATAAATCATATAATCAACACGAAAAAGGCAAAAGCATAAAAAGGTAGAGATATTGTAAAATACTAAGTTCTGCAATGCCACAACCTCCCTTCTTTGGCAGATTGTCAACATGTTTTAATGCTTTATTGCTTTAATGCTAATATTGCCCACCTTGATTTACTAGTCAGTACTAATAATTATTTTATTTCAGTCTCATTAAAAAAAATACTCAGTGTTAGTATTTGTGTCATCTACCCTTTTATTCCCCATTATTTCTGGAATATAAAGGAATTTTAGTGTTTTTATGTGCAGTTGCAGTAGAGCCAGTAATATTTAGTCAAAATGCTGCTGATGTTTGACTAACACTGCGCAGTTGGAAGCTGCGCTCCACAACTCACAGATTCACAGCTTATCATGTCTGAAAGTGAGCGTCCGTCTGCTGCCTTTAGCCCAGTTGGCAGCCTGGTGGCTGTTGCTCATCTGTCCCCAAGCCAATGTGAGCACATCACCGATCTGGACCAGGATTAAAGGACCTAATACTAACAGCTGTGCTGAGATTAGCCATGTCAGTATTTACAGTTATTTTGTCAAGCAGCGCAACCACACACCCTGCTCAAATAATGAACAGCAATGTTTGAATATCCGCGTGTGTTCGAATTAAGACCTTTCCATTAGACTGATTTTGAAAAGCACTGTGTACATTGTTGATGGGGAGAACGTTGATGGATAGGCACTTGGGACTGATTTGGAAGTGCGTGGCAAATGGGACTTATATTGTGTTAGTGGATAAAGAGAGCTGGCAGAATGCTTGGAAGTAGCCGCCTCCTTTGTTTCAACAGAACGTAAATTACAAATGCAGAGGGAGAAAAAAGAAGACTGACAAAGGAATATTGAGAAAAGCCAACTTGAAACATACATTTTGTCTAGATAGTTGGAATTTTGTTTTGTTTTGTTCTTATATAGAGGTACTACGTCATACCTGGAGAATAGGAAATTTCTTTCTCTTCTTAGATTCTAATGTATGAATATGATGGAAGGAAAGGAAACAGATCTTGGAAATGTTTCTGAGACAGCAGGTCTGTAAGTATTAGCTGCTCCCTTCCAGTGGATCCCTATGTACATAGAGGATACATCCTGGATGGCCTTAAGCATACAAGAGGGTAGGCATAGATGTGATTAACATAGATTTGGGGTGAATAATCTCCTAAACTGCTCATTGGATCATTGATGTTGGAGGCTGGGGGCGGTGTATAGTAGGAGCTTATTGTGAAGCAAATTACAAACCACCTTTAATTTCTTTATACTTTCCTACTAAGATGCCAGACTCTCTTTTAATCTTTTAAAGTGGTTTAAATCAATAGTTTTTAAGGATTTGTAGAGGTCTATGAGAGGTTTATTCAGACTTTGGGACACTTCTTTACTAGCTCTCTGTCGTGCCTTTGGTGCCGTGAATGCTAAGCAAATGGAAAACTAATAAACAGAAGACAAAAGAAAGAGTGTTAGGTGTAAAAAAAAAATCTCATCAGTATCTGAAGCATGTTGTTTTTTCTGTTTGAAGAATTGAATTTTAAAGCACAGGCAATGTCCATAACATGAAACAGCTTGTGTGGCAGTGGAAGGCTTTCTTTATTTTGATGGAGATAGATGATGATTTAGTAGCATATTTCAGTATGTTTCTAGTTAACTATGAACTCACAAAGATAAAGAAGAATTTAGTGTGGTAAAATACCACTACCACTATTTGTAGTTTTTGTGAAATTAAAAGGCTTTTCTCAATTTGAGACCCCGACTTTACCATTAATATGTGTCTTTACTCTGTGAAAGTATATATATATATATATATATATATATATCTAGTTGCTCTGAAATATGAGTTCTTAGTTGGATGTTATTGGGGACTAGCATTTGTGCCCCTTTTGTCAGGCCATATGAAGCTATTATATGTATCCCATATTTGATCTCTGTACTTCATATGCCTGTTCAAAGTTCTGCAACCAATCATCAAAATCAAAGCAAAATACCTCCCATGTATTATCAGTTAATGTGCTAACACATCATTACCATATTAATTAGTTTCTTTTTGTGCTGAATGCCAACAGTTGCTTCGTAGCTCCAGGTATTTATTCAAATACATTTGCACATATAAATATATGTACATGTCCAAACATCTGTATGCGTCCATGCACAGACGGATAAAGCCAGGATGGTGTGGTAAACACAGCTCGGCAACCATCTCCAGTGGCCATGATGGGTTGTGTTTGATCCTGTTAGATTGTGCGGATGTACAGATTATCCCTGGCGGTTTTCACTGTCTCTTGCATCCATGAAGACAGAATCAAAGCAGAAGAAAATATAGAAAAATCCTGACAGTGTCTTGACAACGTTTTTCAAAGAGAAGTGTGTAAAAATACCAGCTTTGACTATGAATCATTTACAGAACTGAGACGGAACACTATTAGATATTATTTTTGATGTTTTTCATGACTGTAAAAACACAGCGACAGCCCCTGCTTCCAGTCAGAAAATAAGAGAGCCTTCAAGAAAGCTCTTTCCCTTGGTGACCGCTGCTTTAGTGAAGCAAGGCGGATAAAATGCTGGATTCTGATTCCTGACTCATTTTCCAGCTCATGTTGTACATCTCGACAATATTGCTGTAAGGGTCTACGATATCCACGGACTGAGAGAAAAATAATGTTATCGACCTTTTCTATATTTTGCTTTCATCTGCCCCCCCTCTCTTTTACTCCTCATGTTCCTCCAATAACTGCATGAGCAGCATCTAGGTTTATGAACACGGGGCATTGGTGCCTCCCAGGCACATCATTTTAAAGATTTCTTTAATCGCCGTGAAAACTGGAAGGAAATAAATAAAACTAGGATAATAGAACAGAAGAAAATAACGAGAAGATAAATTAACCTACCTTAAATCTTTGAGCAAATGTTAAGTTAATTGCACACAAATAAAAACATCTGGATTTTCCAGCATATATAACAATGACGCTGAGGCTGAGAGTCAAGAAAAAATAAATAAATTAGCAAAGGTGAGTGTGGGAGATGCAGCAGTGTGTTCTTGGGAAGAGATTGATGCAGACAGTGGTTATTAATTATTGATGTGCAGATGTGGTCTGAGGGAATGCTGTTACAGTAACTAGAGGCGAGGCGAGTGAAAGGCACAGCAGCGATGTGGAGAAGCCAAAGGAGGGCAGATTCAGCCCATGCCATCCACAACTTCAATTTACATTACACGACAGGAGAATGGAGGTTAATTAAACATGACAATGGTGGAGTGTTTAACTCTTCATAGTGGCTGACTGGCTTCTAACTCAAAGGCCAAAGCATGCATAACTAATGCGGTATGAATATACAGAAAAGTGTGAATTCATGTGCACACTTGCCATGAAAGGAGATTTTATGAATAAGACTGAGTAAACCGCATGTTTTTAGTCCTTTGTTCAACATTGCTAGTAAATAGGGGGAAACATGAACTCCTGCTCATGTAAGCTCAAATTGCAGCAGAAAGTAAAACTGCATCTAAAACTCTGCAAAAATTTCGTGTTGCCACAGGCAAGCTCACATTTGGACATGCTTCTATTTCCAACCTTCACATTAACTCTAATTGGATTTGACACTAATGATGCCAAAAAGCAAAGCAAAGCAGAGCTAGGTTTGCAAGCTGTCCGCTTATACTTTGGGAGACTGCTGATTTTGGCTACCCTTGACTGCCGGGTCTTCCGCTGCTCTTTACATTTGTGTCAGTTGTCAAAATGGCAATGAACTGAGACTAAAACTGGTTCACATACAATCTGAATCATTAGGAAACATGCTGGATAAGACAAGTGAAACATTTACCCCTCAGCCTGCAACATTAGATAGGAACTCGGAGAGTTTAGTCACTTGGTATTTTAAAGAATATGCAGTATGTAATGATTTTTAAAATTGTCTTTTTAATTGTGTTTGGACTTGTGCTTCACCACGGGTTGCTTATTTCCATTTCCCTCCAGTAATAGCAAAGTTGCCGCCTTCAATTTCAGCCTAGTCTATAATTCACCATACTAGTAATGACTGACCTGTAACAAAAACAGTAATTTAAAAACATAAAATTCTGTCCTAATTCATGTAGCTGGTGTTATTTGTACCACAATTTCTTAATCAGATTTCCCACCTCGTACATAAACGTGAGTCAGTACGTTTCCTCAGGCCACTCTGATTTTTTACTCGTGAAGGTCTGGTCGCACAACACTGGTATCAGTCTTTCTATAGTTTCATTGCATGTTGTTTGGCCTTAAAAAGTCACTTTGAGATAAACCTATGCATGTGGTGGCTGGATCTGCTGTTAAGCCACTGACAACCACACAGCACCTGCAGTAAGTTGCATTCTTGATTTCACCCATTTAGCTTGTAAACAAAAGAAGCTAAATGTTGTTCTGATGCAAGCAAATAAAAGTAATAAACTATGATAAAACATTTAGTGCAGAAAAAACCCTGTCCTCACAAACAAAAACCATAGCTTTTTGCATTAATGCCAAGATACCTACTGTTTCATAAACATGAGGCAAAAATTGTTTTTGAGAAGAGATTGTTTTGGTATGTTAAGAGAAATCGCTCCACATTACCTGTTTACTTTCACAAAGGTCTCCTGCAATGATAATCTTCAGTGAACGCAGAAATGCAGTCAGCGATCTAATTTATCACTGTCCACGTAATTTGTCACCCTGATGAATACTAGAAAAAACTGACAGAAATTCATTTTAAGATTTCAAGGTTCTCTGGCTCTAAAATTTGATAATATCTGCTCCGTAAGTGACTGCACTGTTTCACATTATGCCATGAGTGTGAGAGAGCCATAAATGAATGCCAACAACCTTAAGGTTTCCATGTCTCCATTCAGCTTAGCATTATTCATAAAAAGTTGATTCAGCTCTGTTTTGTGCTGCTATTGAAAAGACAAAAATATCATAGCTAATGTAAGTTTGGACTGGGCTTCTAGCCTCAGGGGACATTGTGTAAATGCTCCTCATCTCCCTGCTGATCTTAGTCCTGACTGATTGCTGATGACTTTTTTAGGCCACAGACATGTTAAGTTGTTTATTTATGCAAGGAAGGGGAAAAGGAAAAGAATCCCTGGTGCAAATAGCCCCTTCCACCCTGAAAATTTTCTCCCCCATGACTGTGTGTCAACATTTCCGTCTTGGTTTCTGTTCCTGTGTCCTGAACGGTGATGATGTGTTTGCAGTCCACAGCATAACTTGTGATATATATACACAGCTGTTTTCTATTTGTTTATGTGTGTGTTTGTATGCATGTATGTGTCTGTATGTATTTTCTGTATGTGACAGATATGGAACATCCTTGACTTATTGAGAAAGTGACACACACCCTACAGGCTATGTTCTTGAAAGAGATTCTTCTGCAAACTCCAAAGCACGATTTAGAAGGCCCCTGTCACTAGAAATCTATTGGCTTTAAAGCTTTTTTCAACACAGGACCACTGACTGCATACACGACTAACTTGTTCATAATTCGTGACAACAGGCTCAAGTCCGTTGTGAAGGATTCATAACACTTGAACCTTTTTCGCATTTTGTGAAATTACAATCAGAGATTCTTTTGCTTTTTTGTTTGTTTTCTTAAACAAAATCTGCTTTTTGGCATTGAGTTTTTTGCAGCAAATATAGCTGCAAGCTGCTTAGAATGTATGTCCCTTTCAAATTTGCACACATTTCAAAAGGATCTGAGCAGAAATTCCTTCAAAAAAAGGTTTCGATTCAGTCTAGGTGGATTGAAAGCATCAACACATCATGATGTTGCCACCTCCAAAGGAAGTCTTCAACGTCTTTTTATGCATGTTTGCATATTGGCCAATTTTGATTTCATCTAAACAGAACACCTTCATACACACATGTCCGATGGAAAGAACTATGAATGTTTTTTCTTTCAAAAAGGGCCTTTTTTTTCTTTTATAAAGGCCAGATTTGCAGTGTTTAACAATTTGTTGTCCTGATTCTCCCAACTAAATTGTGAATCTTAAGATCCTCCAGAGTTGCAATGGGTCACAAGGTCTTCTCTGAATATTGCTCTTGTTAATCATTCTGTCAGTGTGAACGCCGATGATGAATGCCAATGCACGGCACCTTTTAAAATTTTTATGCATAAAAGGAAATCCATTAGAGATGTGCAAACTATCATGATGATATAATTGTATTTTTAGCATTTATTTATTTCAGAGGTTTTTAAAAAACAAAGAAAACAAATAACCAGTAGGACAAGAGAAAACATGTACATACATGACTAAGAACAAAAAATTTAATTATTGCTGCTTTTCTGTTTCAAAAGGAGTAAGAAGTGAAAACTTACTTAATCCTTATCTCAATTTAATAAAATATATCACAAATTATTGTGGATTTTATACATAAATAGTACCATTTGATAATTCACAATGTCCTGCAGTTTTAATAAATTAGACTTAAAAAAGAATTAGTGTGTGTAAGAAGACTAGTATTACGTATTACTCTGACGACTCTTTTTTACAATACTATAGTGTGCAATATCGCAAATACAAACTATTGCTTGGATGCAGTATCAGGTTGAACACTATATATGTCAAGCCTTTGTACTATTTATGTGTTTAACTTTGCATATTGAGAGTTAATCATAATTATTGTTGTCATTTTAATGTTGATCAATAGCGCCTCAGTTACATTTTTTATGGTTTAATGTAGTCCCGGAAACCAAACATAATTGTCCTTCATTTTTCTGTATCTGTGCTATTTTGTGTCAATACATCAAATAAGAAAAATACATTGAAATTTGACAGTAGTTTGCAGACAAAAATGCATAAAGCTTTAGTGGCGGAATACCTTCGCTAGGCACTGTATTTTGAGCAGAGTTCTTGTTTGATATGCTGCCTGAATGCAGTTTAAAATTCTGTTTGTTTCCTAGATGACGCAAGCTTTATCTACATGCAGCACCGCACTTCGTCACTGCATCTGTGTTTCCCAAATGGAAATACAGCCATCTGTTACACGCAGAAAACTCACAAGGTGTTTGCATCTTCATCTTCCCTCTCTACTCATTAACAATTTCCCTTTTGCCTCAGTGGTGTTTTCGCTTCTGCCACAACCATTTTCTTTGTGTGAGTTTGTACAGCATGAAATTATAAAAATCCCCTCAGTGGATTGTTAGCTTACTTGCCCACCAACACACACCTATAGATGAGGCACACTTGACTATGTGTTGTAGAAAGTAAACAGACTGCCGGCTGAGTTAATTTTGTTATTTTGTCACCCGACGCCATCTGTCCGTCACACCTTGTTTATTTCTCGCTTTGTGTAATGAACTAAACAAATGTCTTCCTGTTTTTGATTAATTGATAAACAGATTCAATTAGACGTATTTACTATACTATAAGTTACATTATTTGTAATTGAGCTCAAATAGTAACTTAAAAGAAAATGCTACTTGTAAAATATATAGGCAATATGGACTGGAAAGATTTGTTACCTGTTAATAGCCAATTACACAAAAAAAATTATTTCAGGTTGAAATATTATACTCTAAGCATATTGATCACGCTTAGATTAATTTTTGTTCACTGTAGTTTGTGGAGTATTTTTTTTCTCCATATATCCAGTGGAAACCAAATGTCTCCGTTCAAATGAGAGCAAAGAGAGCACTCCACTGAGTTGCTCTGCAGTATGGAAGGCTACAATTACAAGGTGCTCACAGCTGCATGATGTAAAATATCATTTTCATGATGTAAGTAAAAATAGTTTTCTTTAATATTTTTAGCACTCTCCATGGAACTCTTTAGCTCGTTTGCCGAACTGAAACTAAGTATGGTGACTGCATGCTGCACCTCTTTAAGGTTTTACTGAAGCTTCCCCACACACGGCAAAACTCGGAAATGATGAGAGAGACTCAGGTGCAGCAAAATCTAGCATTTATTTCAAGCATATTACTACAATCACAAATATCGTAAACGTAAGCTATAAGCAACTCAGGTTTTTAACTTTTGCGTTTCCTACCTATCAATATTTGTCTGCCTGTCTTTGTCTGAAAGTAGCAGTAGGAGGGGCTTTCCCAGGATGCCATTCAGACTAGAACATTCACTGCTTATGAAGCAGGTGCATGCAGTGGGTATTAAACCTCCTGATGTTATGCAAATGAAAATTTGACTTCATAATCATAATTGTTCATCTTAACACTGTTGATGGTGTGTCTGAATGGTCCCCCTAGGAAATATAATGCCTACTTTCTGAATGACTATAGTGAATTTGTTATTAAAACTCTTCATCTTACATGTCGTTCGTTATGAAATAGTATAAAAGGGTTATTTCAAACATGATGGGATCTACAGGAGCATCGTTGTTTTTATTGAAATGGCGGAAATCTAGCTTTTAGATGATAATCAGTCATCTTTTGAGAGTGGGTGAGCATACAGAACCTGTGGTGAAATTAGGGAATGTCCCTTTTTAAGAAAATGGAAATATAATTGCATGTCCACATGCTAATAAACTGCATGTCAACATAGCAGGAGACTGTCACTTTTGTATGAATTTGGGACAAATTGTAATTTTGACCTACAAATGATGTAAGAAAAAGAAATCAAGAGATGCCATGACTAAAAATATGGTAAAAAATGTTAATATTCATCCTGCAGCTCTTTGTACAAAATGTCTAGCCAAATGTTGAGAATATTTTATTTTACAAAGAAGTGATGGTACGAGAAGGAGCACAACTAGTTCTTATCAGCATTTTCTAGGCCACAGATTTGACCACTCAAAGTTTTGTACTTTGTTACAAATGTTAAATTATTAATGTTATTGCATCACAATAAGAGAAACAGAGACAGGCATGTACTAGTACTTGTATACAAGTACTTGTATACTAGTACTAGTATATAACTAGTGCTATTATATAAATACTAGTACACACTAGTACTAGTATATAAGTACTAGTCCAAAATGTGTCTGTCAAAATGTTTACTAATTGCCTGAAAACCAAGCATTTTGGGGCAGAGATTCAACCTCTGCCCCAAACAGAACAACCTTCAATATACAGTAAGATATATCATGGTTGTGCAAAAAAATTGAGGGCTTAATGTGCCCCATATTTTTCAGATTTTTACTTTTAAAAAATACGAGGTTACATTTAGAGGTTGCTCACAGTTGCATGGTATACAGTAGTACTTTCATGATTATCAGCGTATTATTTATAAAGAATTCAGATATCCAATAATGATAGATGCTAGCATACTTCTGCATTCTGCTTTCTTCTAATCTTCAGTTTGTAACCATTTAAATTGATAGTCATGTGTAATGCAGTTGTATAACAGAAAAAAAATGCCTCATTGTTTCTTTTCTTCCTTCAAGGATGCTTGATGAGATACGTTGCACAAAATGTGTCCAATTTTTTTTACCATATATATATTCCCTCTACTGATCATGCAATGAGTCTCTGGATAGTTATTTGTTTTCACAAACTGCCACCTTGTCACGTATTTTTACCACCTATTCTTTCATGAAATGAAGCCCATTTACAAATTATTCTCCTTCTGATTTGATAAATGTAGCTGGCAAATGGGTAAGACCCCTGAATGCCTTGTTTGAATAATTGAGCAGTACTCAATCAAACAGCATTAGGCAGCGGTGGCAGGCACAGCATCTGAAATAATTACCACCAGACAACAGACTACACATTACTGCTGCATCTGCGGGGGTTCCTCATTTGAGAAAAACAGATTAGAACACCAGCACCTCCACCCCATGTCTCGCATGCCATCATATGTACCACCCACAGAACGCCGCACAGGCCTCTTAGCGAGATCAGGCAGGGAAAAGGGAACACCCACTACAGCGTGGAAGGCTGTAGGATGGTGGCCATTCATACATACTGTCAGGACTGAATAAATCACTGCCAGACTACCCGCAGCGCTGATGTATTTGACCACGCTTTCACAGCCTTTTAAATTGACTGCAGCCTATTAAGAAGAAATTGCACGTAACAAGTAATTCACTTCCAATTTACACGGACATGATTCTGCACACTCCATCATAAAGCAACCAAATTATTATTAGAAACAAAATAAAACCCCAAATGTTTTTGTGATTTCACATTGTTGTGAAAGTGAGTGGGGCTGCACAGTGGAGCAGTTGGTAGCACTGTTGCCTTACAGGAAGAAGGTCCTGGGTTCGATTTCCGACCTGGGTCTTTCTGCACGGAGTTTGCATGTTATCCCTGTGCATGCGTGGTATTCCAGCTTCCTCCCACTATCCAAAAACATGACTGTTAGGTTGATTGGTCTCACTAAATGCTCCCTAGGTGTGAGTGTGTGAATGGTTGTTTGTCCTGTCTGTCTCTGTGTTGCCCTGCGACAGAATGGCGACTTGTCCAGGGTGTACACCCTTCTCTTGCACGAAACGTTAGCTGGAGATAGGCATCAGCGCGTCTCCCGACCGCACTAGGGACAAGGATATTAGAAAATGGATGGATGGATGAAAGTTGGTAATATCTAAGCATTGCCATGAATATAATTTGTCAAACAGTCTGAGAATTTCTGAAATATTTTAATTTAAGTACACATTTGCAAAATCGAGCCAGTATTTCAGCAGCTATATACACATTGAACCCGTTTACATTTTGTCACATAACCCACCATTTTAATAAGATGTCGTGGTAGACTAACACAAAGTAGATAACCGAAATATGGAAGGAAAATTGCACAGTTTGGAAAGGATTTACAATGCTCCAATTTTTAACAATGTAAATTTGGAATATATACAATACCGGAAAATCTACCCAAACATGACCATCCACCTAATGACAGGACAGCTGTAATCGGAGCAACAGCCAAGAGGCTCTTTTGACTGTAGAGGAGCTGTGGATTTCCAGAGCACAGATGGGAGAGTCTGCTGAGGGAAACCATTAGTCTTGTCCTGCACAATTCTGGTCTTTATGGAAGAACTGAAAGAAGAAAAACATTGGTAAAAGAAAGACCCACATCCAACTGTGAACATGTAGAAATATCTGTTAAAATGCATTCAAAGAAAATGGGCAACAATGTTGTCTCATAGCTGCTGAGTACAAATGCACACCACACTTTCCAGATTTGTATTTGTTAAAAATGTGGGACAACATTCTTTATTTTCCTTCAAAACCACAAATCTACACCACACTGTGTCGCTCTGTGTCACATACTTCAAATAAATCCATAAATACGTTTCTCTCTGTTCTCTCTCTTCGCTCATCAGAAATATTCAAATTACATTTTTTGTTTTTTAGTTTTCACTTACTTCTCTGTCAATGTCTTTACACTTCATGTACCCAATTATCTAGTTTTCAAGTTTCCCCTGTTTATGTCTGAGTTTTAAAGCCTCCCGGGACACGATTTAGAAAAGCATTGTCAACACGGGGACAAGCAATGCTGTTGTGTGCCTGGACGGATGCAACGTTGCCTGCATGGAATGGGTCACTAAGCGTACACTACAACATGACAGCCAACCAGGCATATGTCTGTGCCAAAGTAGTGTTGCAACTGAGACTCATTTACTTCGGGATGTGATTGGCAGCTGGGCCAAAGGGCCACTTGCTGCTTCCTGATTTCCTTTTCACTCGAGGTGTCCTCGGGGACTTGGAATTCATGCTACAGTATATCTACAGAACAGCTTATGGCATTAATGAGGATAAAAGGCAGACTGAGCACCATGCAAGTTTATGCTGCTCTGAGTTTTACAAACTATCACTTACAGTGAGATATAATTAATCTCTCGCAGTTTTTATTAATTCCTTATACGTTGAAGCAGAAATGACAGTCTGCGGCTAATTTTTTTACGCAGAAGCCCATACCTCTTTGATGAGAAAAGGTAAGACGCATTGGTATTTTATTTTTGTGGCTGTGATTGATGTCACACACTGCTCTTTATTATTTAAAACAGGCCGACAGCAAGGCTTTTCGCAAAAACAACATGTCACAAGCTATTAATGCAAAGGAGTTACAAATCATTGCAGGATCCAACGTACAATCTCTATTTTTAAACCTAATCCCAATGACGGCGTACAGTGCAGCCTTTCCTGCAGCTACTTAAAGCGGCGGCAGCTTTTAAACAGATATTTGTATAACAGTTCAGAGCATTATGAAGCTTTGAAGATTTTTTCCTCTTAACTTCACCTTAACTACCTCATACATCTGGTCAGGATGCGTTCTCTTGGCTTGTGCGGTAATTGTTTGGCACATACTGTTGGAATAATGAAAATAAGACGTAGATATTTTTAGATAAATGAAAATGTTGACTTGGGAATGATAAAACTGTTCAAAATGGAATTCTAATGAACTAAAAAGTGTTTATATGTGAGATAAAAATGGAATAGTGTTATATTTTACCCACGCTTGGCTTTGAGAGCTATTTTATATATATAAAATAGTCGTTGTCCTCCTTCCAGCTTGTGTGGATTCCTTGCAGAGAGTAATGAAGGAGTTTCCATACGTATATATATATATATATATATATATATATATATATATATATATATGTATATATATATATATATAATTCTATGTTGAAAAATAAAACCTAATAAAAACTGCTTACCATTCAAGGAAAACAATGCAGCAACTATTACTCAAGCAGATGCAGAAACCACTGCCAGTTACATTTCAATATTTGATCCCATACTCCATCCGTCTGCGGACTGCAAACAAAAGCCCCCCCCCGTCAAATGGGGAGCGGTCCGAAATGAGCGCGTCTGCATTATTTGGGGCCACAAATCAAACCCCTTTTGTCAGGCCAGATGTCCGCAGAGAGAGATGATTTCATCTATCGTAATTATGTTCCAAAAACAAAGAGACGGAATGAATTTATTAATTGGATTAGCGGAGTTGTTTAGACTGTGAAAAAGACTTCTGGAGCTGTTTGCCTGTGGATGAGACATTTTGGTTTAGTAACATTATCTGGAATTAGAAAAAAGAAGCTCTAATTCAGCTTTTGGTACTTCATTACATAGGAAAGATTTAAAGGTGTGCGCTCTTAAATGAATAGACAAAATAGACTAAGTAACAAGTGATGAACAAAGTTATCACTTATTACTTTTTAATTAAAAAACTGAATGAAAAATAGGGACATTGTTCTATTGAAGCAGTTTTTTTTTTAATTTAAAATTACTAAGAAGTTTTTTCTAATTATGAGGAAGACCCAGAAAACCTTATGAAGACTGAAAAATGATGTCTGAGCAACATTCACGAAAAGATTATTAATTCAAAGGAGAAAACTAACAGGAAGAACGATAACAGCGTGTTGTTTCATAGAAATTCTGTTTGTCAATCGTTTCCAGTCAATAAAAACGTCTCAGCTTCCCTGTTGGTGTCCTTCAAAGTTTCATTTTTCTCATTTCGGTTTTTTCTCACTCCCCCGAGGCTTTGTTGTTTCCCACGCTCTCACAAAGACTCAAAAGCAACAGCAAGATGCAAGACAGAAAGATTACACAAATGAGGCAAATCTTTACTGATTTCTTCAGAACTCGATCCACATCGTGGGACGCTCGCTAACTTCTCGCACTAGACTGAAGGCTGAAGACGCAGCGTTCGTTTTAGTCGTTTCATCTGGACTCCATTCTCTGTCCAGACGGGAAGAAAAATGGGGTTGAAAACCTGCCGCCAAAGAGCTTCGATGAATAGCAACCGAGTGTGAAGCAACAGTCAGGACTGGAGTTGTCTGCATTCTGATTTGTGTTTCAGATTATGTGGCAGAAAAGGAATAAATGACTCGGAGTCCACACCAATTAGCCGAACTGGAGAGATTTAGAAGACAAGGGGAAAAAAAAAAAGAAAAAGTCATCCCAGTCGTCTTTCATCTTCCAGATTTATTTCATACGTTTCGGCTCGGATGCTCAGAGTTTAGCCTCTGCTATAAAGATGGAGCCCTTGGGAAATTTGGATCTCTCCCCCCTCTTACTAAACCGACGGAGTTGGCGCGGCTTTAAAACCGCAGCTTATAAGGAGATTCTCTGGAGCGTAGAGAAACAAGAGCTCATGAACTCGACAGGATGACGCGAATGGTAAAGATATGAAAAATAGTTTTGATGCTATTTGACGTACTGATGCAAACCACTTTCCCGGTTTGCATCAGTACGTCATTCCAGACTTTAAGTCATCCACCTGTTCGCTTTTTACTCTGGTGAAATGTAAAACGTCAAAAAAAAAAAAAACACAAAAAAATGACCTCTTTATCTGACAAATAAACATATTTCGTCGTTTGGCACACTGTGATTATTGGCTGACTTGTCGAGGATCTACCCAAACCTTTATGTAAAGCTAACCGCTGCCAGCTAGCTTTACGCTCTTGTGTTGATATAGAGCAATTAACAGCAAATGGCTTTTTTGTTTGTTTGTTTTTTTCGATAAGTACCTTTCAAGCTTTTAGATGCTTTGTGTTAACAATGGAAATCGTTGAGCATCAGATCAAAGTGGGTTTCGGTGGATAAAAGCAAAGTTTGCATTTATTTTGTTTTGTGTGGTTAATTAGCCATGTTGACACTTATGAACAGGTTTTTATATATATTTGCCATTGCCTTGACAACCGACTGCATTAGAGCCCATGGACTGAATTGACCAAGATTTTTATGAAATAAAAATAAATTTGTCTCACAAGTTTAGAATAATTAGGACCAAACTACGACTCATAAATGAAAATCTTTTCACATAAATGCAAAACATTTATCTTTTAACTAAGCTTTCTGCCGCCTATCCATTGACTTGTGCAGTAAAGCAGACTTTTGGTGTGCCCAAACCCGCTTTTAATTACATTATTAAAACGTATCTCAATACAGCAAGTGCTTTCAGAAGAAGAGTGACCTAAATTTTCTTTGTATTGCCAAAAATAGAGTAATTGTTTTAGCTTTCTTTTTCCAATGGAGCTCAAATTAAATTATGAAAGTGGTTGCCTTTCCTACCACAACAAAGAAATGTTAGCCATTTCAAAGTGTGTTTGAAATGACCAGCATTTCAAACACACTTTGTTTGAAATGCTAGCCACGCTAGCCATGCTGACGTTTAACATTTCAGGTTCTTGTCTTCACTGAAACTACTCTTTCGCACACATTGTTTGGAATTGTGTCTGGCGCTTATAAAAACACTCCACTCAAGACTTGGAAGACAAAAACTGGACACAAATGTCTGAAAGGTTCATTTTCGAAACTCTCCCCTTTGTGTTTTTGCCGACCGAAAGCCAAAACTTAAATGTAAGAAAAGTGAAACAACAAAATACGTCAAGCATCCTAGCAGCTATTGTAAAAAAACAATGAGTAGCCGTGCATGTCAACACTACATCTGAAGCAGCAGCCAGCCTGGATCCTCCTCACCAGAACTGGAAACCCGCATCATTCGGTGTGATTATATCAGCGACGCCATAAAGCTTACAAGATGCCCAGCGACCGTTTGCGTGTCTAAAAGCCTCTCATTGTTATGCTTCTGGTTGCTGTAGCAATGACATTATGATGTTTTCCAAGCGAATCAATGCTGAACAAATGCGCAGCGAGTTAAGCGCGAGCGACCCCTCCATCACACGGTATTTACTCACTTTGCTGCTGATATCATCACTGAGGCAGAAAACGAAAATGGAAAGACAGAGGCAGGAGCATCATTAGGGGAGAAATATATACTCTTGACGCTTTTATGACCAGGAAAAGAAAAGCAGTGAAAGAAAATCATAACTTGGATTTATTAAGCAGTAAAAAAAAAAAAACAGGAGAAAGAAAAAGAGATTTCTCTTCTTCTTACCATTTTGAAGATCCTAGTCAGGGTGCCTTTGCCGTCCCCAGCGCTGGCCTTCTTGCTTGACTTCTGTTGGCCCTGGAAGGCGGAAAAGAAGAGGAATTCAAATGTGTTAAATAATAATAATAATAAAAAAATAGTATTTCACACATTATTAAGGGACTGAGATGTGGCTGACCTTTTTTTTTTTTTTTTACAGAGCTGTGGATTGATTCATAATTCAACCCAGAGTTTTAGCATTAATCAAGAAGCAGCTAGAAGGCAGAAACGACTGATCCTTCACTAGAATATTCTGAAGAGTGACGGATTTGTGTGTTCTCCAACCACTCAAGTTATTGATTAGGGTGAAATCCAACTGTGCCCCGACTTTAAGGAATGATTGCATCGCTACCCCCCTTCAACATTTCTGATGTTTGAATTATGCATGAGTCTGGAGGCTGCAAAGCAGCAACAAAGTCCAGAAGAACTCAGGGTGACGTAATTAGCTGGGAACTTTTGTGTCCAGGAAAGTTGATGAAGGCTATCAGAACCTGTTCTCACGAAATTCAGCTTTCTGTAATTCCATTTTTTGAATCAATTAATTTTTTTAGGCGTTCTAATTTATGCAAGGCCATCTGTGCATTCAAGGAATCACTTTTTATTGTCAATGAGAGCACGAGTGCATCTCGAGAAATCTGATTATCGTCAGAAATCTCATTTATTCCAGTCATTCAAATCAAAAAAGTCAAACCTAGAGTGACTTAGTCACTCTAGGTTTCCATCTAATGGAAACCTGAAAATTTGGTCTCTTGGAAAATTTGAATATCATATAAGATCAACATATATTTATATATATTAGCCCAGAAATGTTGTTAATAAACCAAACGACTGCTAACTTGAGTTTTCCAGCAAATAGCCAGTGACACCTGACACTAGGAGGGTAAGCCACAAAGAAGCAGATGGTTCACAGAGAGCCGTATCCAACTATAATAATGGAAGGTTTAGTGGAAGGACAAAGTGGAGACATGTTTTCTTGGAACGTATCGGATCTTGTTCTTGCGATACAGCCATTCTTTTGAAAAATAAAGATATTTATGAGAGGACCAGTTTTTTAACTGATTTATTGATTTTCCCCTTTCAATGATTTTCTAATCTGCAGATGAATATGAAAAAAACAAACATTTCTTTGAATCCTGCTTACGAGTTTTCTCCGGCAGATGACAACTAAGCGACTGTGAATAAAGTGGGTGAGCTATAACACAGGGTTGAACCAATTTCAATGTGACAAATAAAGAACATTTCTCCTTTAAAGATGGCAAACATAACCTTCCAGTAGGCAAAAAATAATTATCGATGGTGATTTCTGAGTAATTCTGCGCCAGACAAGCGAAGCTGTCCAAAAAAATGTTCGATGAGGCAGTGCAAGCAAAATTTAACTTACATAAAAAATTGAAACCCGTTAATATATTTATGTATTAATATTATTATTAGGAGGTAAAAATAACCAGGTAAGTTTTGGCCAATAAGTTTTGGACAGTCCCTTAGCAACGCCGTTTAATCCACAAAATGACATAAGTACCATGAAGAAGCGAGTAATGCTGGTATTATCATCAGAGTCATAATGTGGAAATGTGAGACTGCACCAGTCACAGGGTGACAGTGATATAGTTTCACCAAAGTCTGGGATTAAGGTTTTTATCTGGGAAGATTAGGAAGACTTAGTGGGGAATGGAAGGCAAACGTAAGAACAGATTGGCGTCGTGCTCGAAGGTTAATTAAGGAGATGAGGTGATTTGATGTTGAAGGAATGAGTCTTTTATTTAAAGAGAAAAAAAAAAAATTCTGTCTGATCTTTCGGCCATTTTCAAACCACCTACCAGGCCTATCTTGGCAGCTAGTCCCCTCCACTGGGAGTGCGGAGAAAGAAGAGACAGAAGGGAGGAAGGGAAAATACAGAAACAGTGTGTTTTAGTGCAAAGGCGGGATGGGGAGGAGCGGAAGGCAGAGGGAGAGTCCAGGTGGGACATGGAGGAGCAGGAAAAAAAACAATGCAGGTGTTCACGTCGAGACGTAGTGCATCCGATCACATTTGGAAGGGTTTATATGGATGGTTACGTAATAATAAAACTTTCTTGCAAGGTCTTTTAAACTGATTTTGATCACAAATATGTAACGGATGCTCTCGAAAACCGATATAAATCCTAAATGTTTTGTCTCTGTTTGTTCTTTCCTGATAAAAAAAACAGTCAGTTCTGAAGGTCAAAACTTTAGATCGAACCATAAAAAATAAATAAATAAAAGAAATGATGTGCAGTCAGTGCCGTTGTAAAATCTTCCCTCCACTTTTTTCACATTACAATCAAAAACTTCAAATGCATTTTTGTAAAAGGCCAACACAAAGTCATGCAAGTGAACGGGGGTCAAGCCTTCTTTTGTTCCTACACCTCTCAGTCAGGTCCAGTTTAACCAACTGGAGGTAAATCCAGTCGGACTGTGAAAGTTTTAGAAGTTTGTTCCAAAACAAATAACAATATGAAGACATGTGGGAGGTTTTAAATGGTGGCAATCACAGCTTGAGAGAGAGACAGCAAGCTATTATAAGTTTGATGTTAAATCAAACATCCTAATAAAGAAAAGGTATGGCACAACTGGAAAACCACCCAAACATGGCCGTCCACCAAAATGTAACTGGGCATTTTACAACCCAGAACCAGACAAGAGGCCTGTGGATACTCTGGAGGAGCTGCAGAGGCCCATGGCTCAAGAGAGAGAGCCGAATACACAGACTCGCCTCCCATGAGGGTAATAACCCTAAACAATTTTAGAATTATGCCCCATTATGACATCAGTCAATGTTCAGACGTAAATCTGTGGCCAGGTTTGATATTTTCTGTTCCCAGATGGTCCCGGTCCAATCTGACAGCAGACGAGTTTTACTGTCGGGTCTAGCAGGTCTTGAATGCAAATGGACGTCGTGGTTATCCGATTTTTATTTGTGGAAGAGATGTGAAAGCCTCGTCATTTTTCTTGCACTGGTCCGTCTAAACTGCCTTGAGCTGTGTGGTCGTAATGTGGGAGCAGCAATACTTTTGCATAGCACTGTGCAACTCACCTTTCAGGAAAATACCATACTGTTTTTTTTATGTCTATGTGAATGCTCAAAGTCCAATAAAAAGTAAAGCAGACTCACCCTAGATTTAGGAGGGGCAGGGGACACCTGAGGAATAGTTAAGAGCAGACAGTAAGGAAAAGAAGGTTTGAGTTGGTGGGAGGCAGAGAAGACAAACAGCAGAGGCAAAGAGTTGGCCGGGTAACTGTGCTGGGGCTCTCTGAACCTGAGGGTTGCTAAAGGTTTAGCTCGCTACTCACGATCGTGCGGAAGAAGTGGACCACGGCGTTCTCAGCTCCGCGTTTGCGTGGCGAGGTGGCAGACGCTTTCTGAGGGGCTGGAGAGAGAGCACCTCGGAAAGAACCCTGCGGAGACAAGCAGAGGAGCGGCATTGAACGCATCTGGAGTGACATGTTGGCTGTGCTAAAGGCACAGCCACCGATTCCGATTCTGGAGCGCCCGCGTGTGCCAGGCAACCCACCTTGTCATTTGTTTGCCAGTGACCATGGCAACAACTCAAAGCAAGCATGGTGAGCACACGCCAGCAGAAACATAATTTGGCACACATGGACACAGATGCTACGGGCAAATCTTTTACCTGAAAACTCGAGAATACATGAAGCACAACAAGAGAATGTTGCTTCTGTTGCATCTGTAGCTTGTCCTGCAGCTGAATATAAATTGCACGACAGACGTGTGTGTATAGGGTTGTGTATTCAGGAATCCCTGAATTGGTCTGAAAGACAATTGTTAAGATTAATTAACTGCTTGATATGAAGTGAGGAAGGAACAGAACGGTGGACTCAACTATCATCTGTTCCCTTCCTGATTGCAAAGGTCAACAGGTGGTCCAGCAGGTGCAAAGGTCGCTTAAAAATGAAGAACTTCCACAACAAAGTGTTCATGTTTTCTTCTGTTAAATGTGGAACTCTTCGGTTTTTACTTCTTTAGACGGCTTTGAGACTTCACGCAAGTCTACTTAGGATGATTCTGACATCAAGAAACACAAGATCAAGCAATGCAATCATACAGATGGACTCAGTATATTTACAATTTGAGATTATTATTATAATGCATTATATAATGCAAGGCAGTCAGATTCAGGTTGTAATTATCAAGATCTTCATCCGTCTTCTTTCACTAATTTAGCAAACTGACAAAACTCAAACAAAAAAAAATGTTTTGAAGCTTTACTTTTCTTTTTGAAATTACACTTTACATGTTTGCTTCCTCAATGCTCTAATAATAAAAACATTTATGACAATATATTTTTCCTCCTCAAGAATGTAAATATAAACTTCAGCCTTCACCTTACACACACACGGGTGTGTGCGTGTGTGTGTAAATGTCAAGAAGCTGCTGCAATACTCATTCTGAGAATTTCATATTTATTTTATGAAAAGGTCAGTAAAGAATTGCTTAACTGCCAGAGCTGAGAAATAAATTCAGGAGCGTGGGAATGACAATCTTTCTTCTTACAGGAAAATATGAAAATATGTTTCTCAAACAGATTATGAATTCTTAAAAAGGCATAATGGATCTTCCTCTGACTCAGTCTTCTCTCCGTCTTTCCTCTGGACGGGACTCAAACGTCCCCGCGAGGCGTTGGCGTTTTACTGTAACAACCTTTCCCGTCTAAACGACATCATTTTATTTGGGTTTTGATGAGACATAAATCTTGTTATAGCGAGAAAGTTTCTCTCGATCAAGAGACGCTGCTGCTAAATTTATGTCCAACCTCTGGGAGTTGAACACTTCCATATTAAAGTTGCCAACATCTTCTAATTTTTAGTTTGTTTCCCCAATTCCATACAGTCCAAGTGTTAGGGGAAAAATGTGGAAAACAAAAGATATCGAAGGAAAGCGAACGAGGAAGTGAATGGAAGTGAAAATAAATGACAGCTGAAATCAAATTGCAACGGTTGGCTATTAAGAAAATTGAATTTCATTGAGTAAACACCCAAGGGATGCAGATTACTCTATCTAGTCTAAAAGGAAAGGTGGAAAATATGAAAAGCAAAAAAAAAAAACTCCCCACAAAATACATGATTTGACCAATTTTTATGTAAAAGGGATCAACATAGTCAAAGGTTTGCGTCAAGTGATTAAGTAGGGGTTGACCTTTAACTTGTCCTTTAGCATTTTACATTGAACAGGCATATGAATACCCATAATTACAAATTTCTAATCATTCTTGAGTCGCTAAGTAATACATTTCATTAAATTGAGACAAAGAGTAAGATTGAATAACTGTTCACTCCTTCCAACCCGTTTTCAAAAAGAAAAGTAGTGGTAAGCTAATTATGTTTGCTCTTGGTTACGTATGCACGTTTTCTCTTGTCCTACTGATCACTTGTTTTCTTGTTTTTCAAAAAACAGTTTGAAATAAATAAGTAAAAATGAAATAAACCTTCAAGCTGCTAGATGGGACACACAGAAAGCTGCTCTTTGACTGTGGAAGTTTACTCCAATGTCTCCCATTCTCGGTCAGAGTAGAATTTATTTCCATTAATTCATTGAAATCAGTAAGATTAATGACAGGAGGAGTTCCACCCAGTTTACTGTCCAATATTAAAAATGAATCACAAATATGTTGAGAAGCCGTTCCCTTCCCGCTGATGGGTCGAACTTTACAAAGAGACCAATTATCATCAAGCGCCTACACAAGAGCTTCACACGAGTCGAAAGAATTAAGTTATCTGATTGACTTTTGTGTTTGGGTAAAAAACTGACGCGTGAATGAGGGGGGAGGGGGGGGGTAGTGGGGGGGCTTTTTAACTCACACAAACTTTACAGAAACATCAGGAGTAACCCTTCTAATACCGAAACCTTTCACCTCTTGTTGCCTCGTGTATTTCTGTTTCCCGACCGTCCTAATGGAACAGGGTAGGAACACGTGTGTGGATTTTCTCGTAAATTCGTCCCTACAAGGTTTCAGCCGGACGGACTTTTCTTTTCACGGACAAAAGCGAGTGTGCTCTGTCTCCGGGTATTTTTGGACACCAGGGGAGGGTGAGGCCGGATTTAGTTTTGTGCGAGCTGAAGGTGAGCGCACAGCAAAATCAATGGCGTGTCCTCTGAAGTCGCGGATACCGGGAGTTTATTTGTAGCGAGTGTGCGGGTGTGCGTGCGCGCGCGCGCGCGCGCGTGTGTGTGTGTGTGTGTGTTGAGGGCGGGTTATGATTCCCATCCATTACCTCACTGCTGCCTGACATCAAAGATGTTTAAGGTAGTAGAAAAAAAAAGTGGTGAACTTTCACCGCCATCACTGCTAAACACATTATGACACGCGCTCTCTGAAACCCGGTCTGCCTTTTATGGCTGTTTTGAATTTGGATGTAAGAGGATGTGAAATATAAAAGAGAAAGAAAGATGGAGAGGGGGGGAAGCACCGTCATTCCTTGTTATTAGAACTATTTCAAATATTTCTTTGCCTTTGACGTTAGCGAACGAACTCCAGCTCTGTTCCGCAGAGACCCCTTGATGATGCCATTTTTCCGTAAGTGCTCTTCTGCGTGTGTCTGCGTGAGTCTTCGCACACGCAGAAAGCGATGTGGAATGGGAGACGTGAGGAGGAAGAGCTCTGAGAAAACGGTGCCCGCCGTGCTTGGTTTTTAAGGAAGCGGAGAGAAGAAAGACACACGACATCAAATAGTCCCGGAGGAACCCCACGCGACAGCCGCCTCGTTTGAAAATCAGTCGAGTACCTTTGAAGTGAATAGCCGCGTGCTGCCTGAGAAGCAAAAAACAACAGTTTGTTTTGGCCTCGAGCGCGTTCAGAAATGTAGATGGAAGCAAACAGAGTGTGAGAGTGACAGCAAGATGCGCCGTCGTATTTACAATATTACAATCTTTGGTTTAATCAGTCACATAAAAGCGGAACTTCAAAACAAACAGGAAATGACCGTCCAACTAAACTGAAAGGCCGGACAAGTTGATAGGTATTTTTCGGATGATCTTAGGTTCTATTGGGCCTAAGCAGAATTTACTTGACGACCCATTCAGCCTATAAGACTTTTATGTTTTCTTTGCAAAAAGATCAAACAGAAAAATGTTATTTCCTGGGTTACCTACTTAGAATCTGTTAAGTTTTTCCATACAATGCTAACTTAGCATTGTACATGTAGCAGAAATTTGCAGATTGACATTAAAATGACCAGTAATGTAGCCGTGAAAGCTTCTTCTTACTATATATGTTTATATTTTTTCAACTAGTTTTTATAAATATCATGCAGTACCAATAGTGCAAATGCTCTTTTTTTTTCATTTTTTGCTTGGGAATATGTTTTCCCGCTTTTTCCCCTTCAGACACTCAGTGAAGAGAATGAAATGGTTTTCAACCCTCATTTAGTTCTAACCTTGCTGTGTTTATACACCCACAATTTTGTTTTTTATCAGACTTATCTATGCAGAATTTCGTTGATGTTGGTACGTTTCTTAAAGGGATACCTATAGACTCTGTTTCGTTTGTTTTTTGCATAGCACACTGTTAGCATTTAGCAATTTTTTGTTATGGTCTTTCTCTTTCGGCCCGCTTTTTACAACATGCAATTTCTCTGCAGCAACTGTTTTCAATTTGTTTTTAATTTTTTTAGGAAAAAGTTAGACCACAACCATCTCTATTCGTTGACAGATCCAATTGTTTCGCTCACATCTTGTTTGCCACATCTGCACAGTGTATTTGGAAGGACATGAATCAGACATCCCAGCTATTTAATGATCTCCAAGCATCTGCAGCGACGCTACACCTGACTATGAGTCTGCTTTATTGTGGATTTTTTTTTATTTATTTAAATATTTAATCCAAAGAATAGATGATGACATTTTGCTTCATACCAGTTCTCTCTGCTAGCTTCACTTCCTGAATACCCGCGAGGTTGGGACGTAAGATTTAGCGAACGTTCCAAAACTTTGTGTGTTACCCTGAAACGCCAAACAGAAGACTTCATTGTTTTCAGACTTCAATTATTCACTCCCAGCCTAACTGTTCTCTTGTGGCTGTTTACTCTGGAGGAATAATACAGCCGGGACGGCTTGTCTGCTCCGAAAGAAGAATAAATTCTACTTGAGACTTTTTGTTCAGCCCACACACACACACACACCCACACACACACACACACACGGAAATCTGCTGCAAAAACAAAAACAACAAAAAAGACATTTTGCAGATGCATCTGTGTTTTAAAAGTTCAGTAATAGAGTAACTGGGCTTACAAACTTTTACATGCAAAGTAAATATAACTATTATGAGATATTTCAATATCTCATAATAATATTAATGCAGTTCAAAGCTATTGTACCAAAAAGAGTGTGAGTATTTTGCTGCGTACCATCAGTCAGCTCAATCATTTCAATATAATCTGCAGAACAGGCAAAAGAAAATACATCACATTAAAAAAAAATATATGTTTTTGAGACATGGGGGGGGGAATGGTTTCATGCTATTCATTGCATTTGTTTTGCTACACCTTGATTAGTTAGACAAGTAAAAAGTCTCTCATTGTTTCAAAAAATTAAAGTTTCAAAACTGCAAAAAAATTGCATTATACCGTTCACGTGGCTTAAATGTGTTGATATAACGATACAATGAAGATAAAGCCGTCATATTTTCCCCTCATACGCATCATACTGGGAGAATCCCATGCCAGCTCACGCACATCATGTGTTCAGTTATGGAGGACGTTCTCTTTTTGATTCACACTACATTAAATCACATTTCCTCTCTCTCTTTCTCTCTCAAAAAAAAAAAAGATTACAATTTTTTGAAATGCGTATAACTGAAACTTAGACAACAAAAAACAACAACAAAAAAAAACACCCACGCTGCAGCCACAGCAGCACTTTTGTTGGAAACTTGGACACTTCTGCTCTTTTCAAGTGTGACTGATAAAGCCGAGCAGGGCTGGCAATAATTCAGCAGTATGAGTCGGGGGGGTTTTTTTTGTTTTGTTTTGTTTTTTTTGTGCAGTATGCATCTCATTTGCATTAAAAAAGATGTGAAATTCTTGCCTATTTTTTCTTTTTCATTATGCACCAATAATTTCTTCTGCCACGACGGAGAGAATATGGATGTTCCTCGATGCATTCCATATGTACGATATACTGAAGTGACCAAATGACTGCAAGTCTGCCCATATAAGTCTGCTAAAAAACCGACTGAACGTTGATTTGAAGTCTGTATAAACTCATTTCCGATCCCCAACGTTTTGGGGATCCCAGAATTTTTTTTGCCCTCTTTTGGCACACCAGCTCCGATTGCTTTCTCTCGTTTCCTGGCAATTTCATCTTTAGGATCACACAAACAAGCTGAGGCAATCGCCCGTTACCGAGCTCCGTCAGACTGAAGATAAACAGTATCTCTACTTTCCATTACGCCCACTTTGATAACTCCTTTTTTTTTTGTTTGTTTGTTTGTTTTTGTTTGCTTGCTGTGAGGGACAGAATATATTTAAGCTCATTAAGTCTCAACTACAGAGATGGCGAAAGGCAAACGATTTGTCTCCAAACCAAAAGAAAAACAACAGCAGCAAATGGAAATGAGAGTTTCTTTGTTTTTTCTTCTGACACGTTGTTAGCGGGGCTGTTAATGATTTTTATCGTTCCTTTGCGATAAGAGAAGGCAAAACACATCCAGGCGAGTGAGAAAGAAAGCAGAAATAGAACAAAGAGAGGAGCCGGGGGTTGTTGTTAAGGAATTTTAATCAAGCAATTTTACCCAAATGGAAAAAAAACAAAAAAAAACAAGATTATATCTGGAACAGGTCATCGATCGCCACGGATACAAACAGTTACATGACCCCAGAGCAGAGTTAGAAAGCGTTACAAAACAAAACAAAAAAGCAGAGACATTTTAACCTGAGGTGAACAAACTGATGATGAGGGGCCGGGCAGGGGTCGTCCCCTCCCTCATCCAAGACGGTGGGGTTAGATTACAGCATCACAGAACTGCGGGAGAGCAAAAAACAGCCCGACGGATGCAGGAATCAATCCTGGATTTCACTCATTGACATTTTTTTTATATGGTGTATAACTGAAACTCAGACAAAAAAAAAATAAAAAAATAAAAAAAGACCCACTCTGCAGCCATAACAGCAAAACAAAACCATTTAACAAATTATGAATCAAGGAAAAATCCAGGTATTTCTCAGTCTTTCCTTTCTGCTTTAATAGCTTTAAAATCGCCCCGCTGATCCCGAAGTCGGCGGCGTTTAGCATCAGATGTCCCTGCAGACGCTTTGCGTTCTGAGGCTGGCTGTCTTCATGCGTCCTGAGTGAAATATCTCTTAATAAAATAACAAAAAGTGGCGAAAAACACAAAAAGATAGGAGAAGAAACCCCATGTATCGCCGTGCGGAGGCTGGAAGGAATTAAATATCACTAAAAATCACCGTGCAGATTTGTCATTTTGGTGACAAACACTGGTGGAACTTTCCTTGCTAATACTGCAGCCTATAATGTCAAAGTGTGTGGTTAAGGGCTTGTTCGTGGTTCGACAAGAGAAAATACCTGTCCTCTTGGTTAAAACTTGTTGGAGACGTAAATGTTTGCAGCAGGAAGACAGCGTGGCTATTTATTCCGTTTGCTAGAGGCAGCAGAAGTGGGCGAGCCTGTCAGTGACGGAAGATTTAAGCACTTGAAAGGCAAAACGTTGGTGAACGCAGCGCCGCCGATATGGATCGGTTTATTTGAAAAACTTTTATCGTTACAAACAGCAGCACGGCAACAAGTAAGAACGATTCCAGTAAGAGCTTTTTTTCCTCCTGAGCGTCAGCTGTCTCTTAAAATCTAAAAAAAGAGCCGTTTCCTGATTACGCGGCGGGGAGGTTCACAGCTAGCATAAGGCGTAGGAGGAATGCATATTTTCAAGCTGGTTTATCTGCAGTGCTCTGATTCGCCAGTTGAGGAAGCAGTTAGGCATGGGCCGGTCAAGCTGCTGCTGGAACAAAACAACAAAAAAAGGCTTCTTTTTTGGTCACAGTTAGAGAAATTAAAAGAAATTCAGCTGATTCGGGAGCAAAAGACACCAATTTCTCCCGTAGGAGTAATGGGTTTAACTGTTTGGAGATTTTTTTTTTTTAAAAAGTCTCATGAACCAACTGAATCTACAAACCACAAGCTACAAGAGACATTTCTAAAGCAGGCTGAGCAATAAATATTCACTTTTTATACTCTTATTCCACTTTTTAAAAAAACAAAATGTATATTATTTTGCAACATAACCGTAAAAACCTCTACAAGTGTAATTTTAGTGGGTTTTTGCTCAAGTCTTATTTTTGCTCAAGTCCATGAATTAAACTCAAAATTGAATCATTTTCATTATTCTTACTGTAATAATGACAAAAGTATATTTTAAAGTAGATATTTTTATTTGACTCACTGCTGTCCTACAGCGAGAACCTCAAACCCGGCCCATGCCTACAAGACGGCGTGTGATCAGAGAGAATATTTTTGCTAGCAGCATGTAACCTCCAGAGGGCGCTGCTGAGCGGCTGGCCCGCAGAGGGGGGCGGAGCCAGCAGGGCTGAGCAGACCGTTTGTAATGGCCGCGACGCCGTGCCAAGCAGTCCATCATGTCTGGAAGCAGAACTGGCAGGGCGCTCCGTGCCAGGAGCCCGCAAAGCATTTTTTCTGTTTTATCTCAACTTTTTTTTTTTTTTTTTTGATAAACTGTCTAAAAAAAAAAAAAAAAAATAAATAATTATTTGCATTTTTATTTTACTAGAAATTTAAGAAATAATCACAGACTCAAACGCCCCACGATTAGCTTGTTTGGGAAAAATAAGTTAATCTCCCCCCCCCCTTTAAAGAATAATCTTTCAATATAATTTCACACAAAAAATAGAGAAAAACACAAAGGGGTTATAAAAACTAAACTGCATACAAGACAATATAAATATATTTTCGTTGATCATTTTTCAAGCATAACATAAGCACTAAATGAGAAAGAGACATAAACAGCAGCAGCAGCAGAGAACCTCCCAAAGCAAAGTGATGAAATAATCCGACGGTAATCCGCCCGCGCCGCGTCGCAGCGACAAACCTCCACTCCCAAGATTCAGGATTAACATGCAAGGTACCTGAAGTGAAACCCGGCTGTTTGACAAATACTCTAATTTCACCTTAAAACCTCACAATTTAACAAAAAACAACAGCAAAAAAAAAAAAAATTGCTACAAGTGTCAGTACCATTTATGTAAAAGAAAAACTTTAAATGACACAAAATCATATCGACTACATGGAATGTAAAAGAAGGGAAACCCCTCTGGTAAAGTCACTGTCCCGTGTCCGGTCAGCACACATCAGCAGGATAACGCCACACTTTGCTTCACCGACAGTAAAACCAACACAGCAAAAGCATGTCGCGAGAAATTCTGACAGAATGTGTCACACAATCCAAAGCAAAAAAAACAAAAGAGACAAGAAAAGGAAAACGTGGTTCTGGGAGTAAAATCAGAAAAATAACACGGGAGGGTGCCCCCCATCTCCCCCGAGCGGTTGGGACCCCTCCCTCCTTTCCTCACCTTGCCTTTCCTTTTCTTGTCCCCTCCAAAGAACTTTCCTATCTGATCCAGGAGCCCGGGGTTCTTCTTTCTCCGGCCCAGCCCGAAGGCGGCCTGCGTGGAGCTGCTCGCGGATGCCATGGTTGTAGAAGCGCTTGACGGTTTATTCGTATTAGTCGAATTTTTTTTTCGTCACTCTCTACAATAAGAGAGCAAAGCTCGGAAGAGTGTGGGGGAAGAAAAATAAAACCGAGAAAAAAGAAAGTAGAAGGGAACGAGTAACCAAAATCACAAAAAGAAAAAAAAAACAGAAAAAAAAAAAAAAAAATAGGTCAGCCTATTCTAAGTCCTGCTCGGGGCTCTCCGACCCGCACTCCGACGCCGCTCCGCTGTGCTCCTGGATGGTCTGCAGCTCGTCCGACTCCGAGGGTCGCTCTTTGAAGGTGTTGTCCTCGCGGCCCGGGGCATCTCGGGAGAAGAGGCGGACCAGGTGGGGGCGTGGCGTGGCGGCGTCGAGGTCAGCTGTGCTGGCTGGGCTCCAGGGCTGGCGGGGGCCCTCAGCGCCCGTGGAGTCAGTCACCGCCGGCTTCTCCGAGACGCAGCCATTGTTCTGCTTCGCATCTGCCTCGACCAGGCCTGCGCAGAAACAACAAGGGTCATCTATGGGCTCGGGCCCGCGTGGCACACAACAAAACCCGGAGCGGCACAAAGGGACCCTTATTTCATTTTTTTTTCTTTTTAACCGAGCCGGGCCCTTCCTGCTGCAGTGGAGACCAGAAGAGCTGATATTTGATTTTTTTTTTCATCAGGAAAGACGCTCACCTTCTCAGCTGGACAGACATGTTGCCTAGGCAACATATTTACAGCCAGGGTTACATTTATTTGAGTAATTTTTTGGGAAGAAATGTACTTTCAGAAAAGTATTTCAGTATTACTGCTTTTATACTGAAATAAAAGCAGTATTTCAGTATAAAAGCAGCAATACTGAAATACTGCTTTTATTTCAGTATTATTAATATGAAGTGTTGCTGCTTTTACTTGTGTAAAATTTCTGAATTCTCTACCCACAAATTTGTTTTAACCAAACTTTCACCAGACACACACCTGCAGTTTTGTTCAAGTTTCAAAACTGTCGTGCTGAAAGAAATTCATTTAGAATGAAAAAAGTTTCTTGGCTGATTTTATTTTGTATTTATGTGATTTATATACGAATTATTTTCAATTTAGTCCTTAAAAGAAGCATAATTTCCAATACGTCTGATGACGTAACTATAAACTATGAAGCGACTGATGTTTTGATCATTTACTCAGTACTTGAACAACCTTTTCTTGGATGGCGACTTTTTACTTGTGAAACATATACTGAAGTAGTGATGCACTTACGTGAGAAAAGCTTGTGGGTTTTCTACCCACCACTGACACATCCGCTCAAATCAAAGCCACAAACTTGTATGTGTTTGTGGTAGAAATACACAACGTACTACATTATAGAGCAGAAGTAAAAGGACATTTAGTTTTGACAGTTTTTTCTCTAATGACAAGCTGAAACGTGTGGCATGCATTTGCTTTTACCCGTCTATACTCTGATGGCCCTAAAACAGATGGAGCTAAACTGAGGTCATTTACTTATCACTAGAGCTGCCCTTCATCTTTGAAGGCAAAATACAAGTTAACACAACTCATTAAAACGGCTCATCTTTCTGATTGGCTGACTGCCAAATCTATCAAGCTGCTTTCCTCCAAAAGCTAGCATAGCAAGCGCAAAACAAACACGTTTCTGTCAAAAAAAAAAAAAGACCAGCAGATCCCTGCAGCCCTGCATTAAAAAAAAAACAAAACAAAAAAAAAAAAACCTAAGAACTCACGGCCAACTAAAATCAGAAGGTACGAAGCAGCATTTATGCCACCCGAATGTTATAAATATTAAACAGTGGATGAACGCGAGAAAGAAAAACACTCTTTGGGCGGCCATGGAGCGGAAAAGTTTGTTAATGTTTTAGGTGTTATTCATTGAGCCCACTCTATGTCGATACCTAAGAAGACTCTCGATCCAACATGACTGAACCTGAGATACTTTGCAAAGAAGAACGTCGAAATTTTCAGCCTGCAGAGTCATGACCTGATAGAGACACGGCTAAAGTCTGGGACCTGCAGCCAAATGTGCTTCTGCAAAGTACTGACGCACTGGGCTGAATACAAATGAATGCCACACAGTTCCGGATATTTATTTGTAAATTTGATATAATAGTAAATTATTTCCCTCCAACTTAAACCCAACCCCAGCATATTTAGTTATTTCTGCAGCACTTTAAAAAAAAAAAAAAAAAAAAAAATAGGAAACAGTCATTCCTGAAATGTCCACTTTGACAGCCGTCGGTCAATCCAGGGCAGCTCCCACAGCAGAGGACATCCAGTGCATGCCCATCCCTCCCCTCCAGCGCCGAGACAATGTACACACTGTACTGACAAGATATGGTGTAGCACTACACGGGAAAATCTGCATGCTAATAGCGGCCGGGACACTGGTCTTTTGTCAGGGCTGCATAGTTATTACAGAGAAACAAAGGCCCCAGTGTCACTAAAATAACTCCTATAAGTATGGATTTTCAGCCCGATGCACAGTGACACTTATCTGAGTATGGAGCAGAGAGCTCGGAGGCTGCTGTCCGCGAGCAGAGGAAGGATTTAGTTCTACAGTGCATGGGATATTACAATAGCATATTAGCTCATTTACATGGAATAACGTCTAAAACTGTGTGTCAAATGAAATGTAAACCCTGAGTCATATCTGAAGGCTGAGTCAGATTATTAAGGAGGAGACTGGTATTTGGTGTTAGAGGAGAAAAGCCCGGAGGAGACGCCGTTTTTCACCTCCATGCATCATTTACAAGAGACAGTTTATAGAAAAAGTTCCAGGCGCTCGGAAAAAATGAGGAAGGATAAGCAAGTGGGGCTCTTTATCTGAGTAAAGTTGCTTTTTTAGCAGGTCACAAGGTCACAATGTTTCTTGCTAAAGTCAAGCGTGTCTCAGAAAGTGGTATCTACTCTCTATTAGCATGAAACTTCTGATTTTGAAGTAAGAAAGGAAGTAGTTTTTGTGTCGGCTGGATTGAAACAGTTGCAAAAGTGTGGAAGATGCTTCCATCACTTATTAAACTCTGTGCGAGATTATTTTGGATGTTCGGTAAAACGAGGGAAACGATGTGATGTGAGTTTTGAGGTTGCTGGAAAACCCAGCCGTGTTTCAAACATCTAAAAGTCGATTCAAGGTGTGTAAGGATAAAAATATCAAAGTATATCCAATATACCAACACCACAGATGAGGAAACGCGCCCAAAAATATGATGCTGCCACCACCCAGGTACAATGGACCGCTGGTATTTGTGGGGATTAGAGACCTGCCTTGATAGGTAGCGGCTAATGAATAGCTAAAACCTGCTAATCCTCAAGACCCTCTCTAGGAATGCTTAGAACTGCCTATTACAATCATTCAAATACCAAATGCCCCTATGGGCATTAATTAGAAGAGTATAAGCAATCTCAGCTCCACCACAGAAGCTGACATTAAGTTTCCCTTATCTCTACTTTTGGGGTTACAGCTAATCAGCACCAAACAAAATGAATGGCGCTCCTGTTTGGCGAATACCAGCCAGTTGAATTTTCTTCAGATTATCATAGATATGCTCAACAAAAAAAGAAAAGTTTGTGAATAATTTGGAGCAGGTTCTACATAAAAATGTGCGAATCCTCGTGTGAAGACTTCACATCGACTTTTCATTGACATTCTTGTCATCGCTTTGGTCAAACTGCATTTTGTCTGACCAGAAAATTATATTCTTAAGCACCTAGCTTGTCCGTGTGAGGAGTCAAGCTTAATAATAATACTTTACACCTCCAAACAAAATTATGATCGATACTATCGAGGAACTCGGGATAATTCTTCCCTTAAATGTTCTCCTCTAAGGAGTTAATGCTCCAGTGCCTGAGTCACTAGTAACTAATCACTCAAAAACTCACACGCACACACGCAAAGGAAAAACAAACAAACAAAACGCTCAACAAGCTGCTGATGTGTTTTCCCCTATCTCTCTCAGGAGTTTGTTAGCAGCCAGCATTACCTGGCAATCACTGGAGGGAAAGCTGGACTGGTGATTTCAAAGAGGCTCATTAAACAGAACTGATTGTCCGCAGTGTTGAATGCATCAGTGACGTTTACTCTGGGATGACCGCGGAATCAGCCAAACAGACCACATCGATTGTTTAACGTGCGTTTAAGTAGACCTTTCTGAAAACTTTAAAACTTTAAAGAGATGTCTGCACCACATGATTTTGTTCCAGATCTTTCTGAACAAAACCCTTATGAGTTCCAGAGGAAGAAAGAAAAAAAAGAAAAAATAACCCACAAAATTATTCAGTTGAAATTATCCGCGTAGGTGAACAAAGAGGTTCTGTTACCCAGCTGTTCTCACAGCGACTCTTATTCTAACCTGACAAAAAGAATAAATAAGAGAGCTCTTGTTTTTCTACCCTTCAGTGGCCTGCCCATGAGGCCTCTTAAATTTCCATCATCCATCATCTTGTTGCTCTCTTCCGTCAGCCCGGTGCTGCTGCCATCCACTTCTGGAATACCAATAAAACACAAACCGAAGATGGAGGAACGACCCGTCGAGGAAGACCTAATCAGTCTAAAATGGTTCAGCCTGGCGCTGAGCAGGTGAGAGCAGGTTGTGGTTGGCCACACAAAAGGTCATGTTGTAAGAGCGTGTAATTGATTAAAGGTGTGCTCTGATCCGAACGAGTTACATTTACGCGTTTTGGGGAGTGATATAACAGTCGATCCCTGCCTTGGTAATGGCTGAGCAAATTAGATTACCATTTTAGGTAACGAAATATTTCTTTAACGAAACCACAAGATTTTGCTTACCCTCTGCCGAGCACTGATGGAGGACAGCAGATTAAAAAGTGAAAAATAGCCGTTATTAAAGCACTTGGATTGATTGTTTTGCCGAGTGTCTCCTAAGGCTTCTTGCATTATTTCCCACATTCTGCCGTGTGAATCCTTCAACAACTTGAATATATTATGCTCAGTGCTTGCCCGAAGGACTTAGCCTGGCGAGTTGGGTGGACAAAGACAAACACTTAAACGAGTCATTTTTTTCCCATTGCTGTCAATTTAAGAACAGCAATCACTCTGTAGAACAATTGATCGCCGCAGTCAATGTAACAGCCATTAATGCAAACAGAATATGTTTAATAGTTGGTGAAGAACCACTTGAACATGTCTACATTATTCAACAGAATATTCTTAAGGCAAAAAACTTGAAAATGTTCTTTACCATGTATGCATTTCCTTACCAAGGTCAGTCCTATATAGTCAGGGGGGTAGTAATTCCCCCTTGACAGCCAAGATAGATGGAAACCTTTTATTCAGTGATGACTGGAGTTCTGCGGGGTATCAGGTGAAGAGCCTGAGGCGCTTGGGCTATTTCGCATACTAGTTCCTTCATCATTTGTACCAGGAGTGACAGAGTTACACCTGCTGCTACTCACAGGAGAGTAAACGTTGAGTCTAGTCACGCTTTTAAAAGATTGAGCCGAGGAAGCGGAGTGGCTGTTATTCTTGGTGTGTACGTTGATGCAGTATTCTCCCAAAAATGAGCCCTTATGGAGGGATCACATAGAGACCGGTGCTCTTGCAGGCTAAACTGTTCTGAAAGAGCACCATCCAAGTCGTCCAGTTTACTAGAAAGATGTCGCGCGGAGTCACAAAGATTCAGGCGCTGCATCATGGCTTGAGGTTAACATGTAGGGGTGAGGACGGCGTTACTGGCATGCGCATCCTCGTGCCCCGCTCAATGCGTCAACTATAAACCTCGTCTAGCTTAAGATGGAGATAAAAGTAGACAAACGACCTCATAGCATCAGAAACAGCTCATGTTTCAGCTCGTGATCTGGCATTATTAAATAAAGTTAATGACTAACTGTGAACAAGTACAATTATCATGCCGTGATCTTCCTTGGGGGGAGGCGGTCTTATTTTTGGGTAAAGGTGCCAAACTTGGATCCCCTATAATGCTTGTGGCAAACTGCAAACTGGACTTCTACAGCTTTCTTTCAAACCTATTCCACTAAATGCTAAACTTGAAGAGTCCTGGATTAGTAGCTCCTCCAGGATTTCTTTCTGTGTCTTTGGTTAGCGCTCTCTTTCTCTTGCCTCTCAGTTTAGGTGGATGGGCTTTTCTCAGTTCATATATTCAGGTGATGAACTCAGTAATACTCCATGACCTGTTCCCTAGAATTTTCGGGAACCAATGCTTTGATTTTTATGAGACTCACTGAGCTCTAATAAATTTCTTATAGAAATACGTTTGCAAAGTACGGAACTGCATTCCTTGGAGGGTAACTATCACTGTAGCTCCTTTACTTTACTTTTTAATTATCTATAGCTGGAAAGTTATAGTAATAGGCGACCGGAAGCTCAGAGACTGGAGACGCAGCTCAGGGTCAAAGGGTCGTTGGGTCCTTTCAGCAGCTGACTGAGAAACGTTGGCAGCAGAAAGGAATAATCTCCATTATTCTACTCAATTTCCCCATCTCCTTCTAGAGTGTCCTCCTTACTTACACAATGTCAGCATAAAGCTAGGATATTTATCTTCTTCTGAGCCGATAAAATTATTCATGTTAACTGATTTATACCTCAATTATGCATTAAGTATAAAGACAATGTTCATAGCGTGATAATGCTAAATGGCTTTAGCTGGTTGGCTTCAAGGGAGTAGCGATGTGACAGATATATAAAACCTCCTAACTCTGAATTTATCCATGTGTAAAAGACAAACGTTTCTATGACAACTTGTCCACAGAAATGAAATTAATGTATGTCGTCATATAGCTCTTTATTCCACTCAATGATTGTTGAAGGACAAGATGTCCAAGGAAGTAAAATCTTACATGACTTTCTACAATATGCTCCAATGACCACATTTATGTCGTTTTGTAGCATTGGCCTGCAGAAGTGGACTTTCTTTCTACCACCAATAACGCATACAAACTAATAATAGAGCAATTAGAATGACAAAGACTGGCACATGCTGTAGGCCGCTTCAGGATGAGCAGGGTCATTGGTTAGAGTTGATATGAAGTTTGAGGTTCAACTTCCAGCAGAAAGAACAATGAAATGGTTTATGTATTGAAGTTGCCCAGTCTAAATTCAAAGAAAAAATCTGAAAATAAATGCTAACACAGACAGGAACTGATTTAACTTACCGTCTTTTTGTAGGATTAAGACAATTTATGGTCATCCATGTGTTTTCTTTTTTTGTTTTTTTTTTTTAAAAGGAAAGACGTGGCAATGAGAGAAGAAGTCGGCCCGCTGAGAAAGCGATGAAGTGAAAACATATGGCGTGTCTGTTCTGCCAATAGCAGCATTTAAAAGGATTAACAAATCTCATAAGTCATTTCTGATGAGGGAGTTAAGAAGGTCAGATGTCCCATCTGAAAATCTAGCATTCTCTTGGTCAACAAAACATAGGGGGTAAAATTTATGACAGACTTTATGAGTAGTTCTCACATCATGCTGCACAAATTTTTGGAAACTCAGAGCTGTCGCCGCTCATGATTTATGAATAATCACATTGTAAAACGGGCTACTGATTCAGAGAAGCTGAACAAATGCCCTGTTTTCCATATTTATATTGTTGAAATTTTTTGAAAAAACTCACATTCCTTTTCTTCCATTTGACAATTTGGCACTACCTACTGAGGATACGTCACATAAAATCTCAAGACAATTCAGTAAAGGTTAGCTTAGGCTTGCGACAGACAACTTCCAACTAATAGACTGTTCATGATAGGAATGCGACTTGAATTGTACTATTGGTTTCGTGTTTGTACTAAATATGACTCAATGGGATGGTTTTGAATTGTAGGTCAGTGGATATCCAAAGACTGCAGTAGTTTGTCCCTCTGTGCAAAGTGGTTTTTGCTTATGGAAATCTGTATATCTTCAATAATGACAACCAATGACTTGGTTGGTGTCAATTCCACAAATTTTGGCTCTCAAGTGGCACTCCTACTTTAAGTGAAAGTCCACTCTTTTGGTCGTTGTAGCAAGACTCCGTCTGTAGATGTTAATACAATCAGTCGCAGACGTTTTTCATCCATGATCGAGGTCTTCCCCTCGACATAGCAGCAGCTGCCCTGATCAAACCGAGAATCAGTCGGCCGCTAACAGAACTTGATGAAAAAAAAAAAAAACCCTATCATTTTTCATTAATCACTACTCTCTGTTCGGTTCAGAGCGACACAGTAATTTGTTGTCACTCACTGTTGCGTCCTGCAGTTAAACATCGCAGAACCTGCGAGGGAACCGTCCTCGGGTTCTGTTTTTATGCCAGTTTCTACTCATGAAAGAAGGAAACAGAAACGGAAACTGTAAACAAAACTAAGGGCCAATTATTCGGCACATCTCCGCGTAGCACAGCTGAGACGAGCAGGAATCCCCGTGAGAGTCTGCCCGCTCCACTTTGTAGGTTTCTGTATAAAAAAATTGGAATTATTCATGGAGCTTCTCAATGACATTTTCCCTCACTGGATGAGCAGGGGCCGGGGGGGTACTATTAAAGCTGCAGTATGTAACTTTAATAAAAAAAAAAAAAAAACTATTTTTGTACATATTTGTTAAAACAATCATGTTGTGACAGTTTAATATAAGACAAATAATCGGTGAAAAAAAAATACAAAAAAATAAAAAATCAAGATCCTCTGCCTTCTTTGAGTGCTGGCTGTCAGAAACAACCAATCAGAGCCAGGGGGGGAGGGTCTTAGTGCTGTCAATCACCCTCGTGCCCACATCTTACCTCTTACTCCACTACATAGCCTGCCACGAATGCTAAGGCTAGTTAGCATAGCCACAGATGACGGCAGGTAAGGGGTTTTCCTGTGACCTTAAGTTGTTTTTCTGCCATCAGCAAATTTAGCAGCATGTACCCGAGTAAGACTGACAGCACTAAGACCCTCCTACTGGCTCCGATTGGTTGTTTTCGACAGAGAGCTGTGCTCTTTCGCAGACCGCAACAGCAGCGCTAGAAGGTGGAGGAGAGAGATTTTTCATATTATACTGTCACAATGTGGTGACAGTTTGAATAAATATGGGGAAAAACATATTTTTGTAAAAGTTACGCAGCTTTAAAGTAATTGCTTGATTTTAGTAACTAACCATGTGTGGCTTGTTAAGCTGAGCAAAACCACATTTCAGTCATGATGTAAAATTGAGAACAATTATATTTTCAAAATCTGTCACTCAAGTATTGCAAGGTATTTCAGGAGAAATATCAGCTGACCGTCCTCTTGACGAGCTCATCATTATGTCCAACGTAGCTGACAAGAAGTGCCGCACGCTAGCACAAGCAACTCGGTTCGTCTGCTCAGAGTAAAAACTAAGGAGAAAAATCCGCATGCAGAAGGAAGGTGGTATGCAGAAAGTGGGCCTCAAGCTGCTCATTTTTCCTCCTCTCCCTGGATGTGGAGCCAAGCATCTGGAACAACAACAAGGACTGTGAGGAGACAGAGGCGCGGGAAGCAGTCCTCTGAAAAAACATTCATCGCTATGTGGCCTGATACCAAGCCTCCCACCTGAGGGCAAGCATCTCCCTGCCGCTGCATTCATGGCCAATCTGAAGCAACCCACAAGCTCCGGGGTGGAAAAAAAAGACGCTCTCTGTCTCCGACACCCTGACTGGCATTCAGGATGTTTGTCCCCCAGAGATTTTACAAGAAGAGATAAGGATGACAGCAGAAGCTGTGTCCAGCCGCCAGAGAAGGATTATGACCTGTGAACTTTACTTCATGGGATGAGTCTGAACGCTGAGAAGTTGTAAAGCAGCACTTCTTCAGGTCGTGTGTTTTTGGAGTGTGTTGCAGGCAGCTGCATCATTAATGCTGCACTGATTAAAGCGACGGCAGCTTCCCGGAACTCAATGAAATCCCAAGCCAGGCGTTACACAGAGCCGATGAAATGGATTTGTTGTCCCTACAGACGGCAGCGAATTCTTTACTGTGTTTACTTTTGACACCTTTCTCTACCCCCAAACTTTTGTTTTAGCATTAAGATCCCACCCTCCCCTCTCTGCGGGAACTATAATCAAGATTGTAAATGTCGGCTTATTTGTGTCTAGCTCATGAGGCGATATTTTTTATGTCAGAGTGCTGTATCACTTTGACGGACTTTTTATTATTTTTGACTTTTCAGAGAGAGATTTCTTTCTTTTTTGTCCCATTTTGCCTCAGGGATGTATGCGCATTAGTGTTTCCTATTAACTGCATGCACAATTAGTAGGAAACATGTTGAGGATTTATTTCATCATTACTTATATTGAGCAACTACAGTGATCTCAGTTAACCCCGAACGTTAGTGAACCACCAACTTGAAGATTTAAAATGGTAGAAGTGGCATCAATATCGTTGTTATTGGGAAGTTATTAGAAGGGCCGGCCCAAGGCATAAGCATCCACGTTCAGACAAAACAATCAATGTAAGCGTCAGCGTAACAATTCTCAGCTTCAAACCTACAGAACGTTTCAATCTGTAAGCAGTTCTCTACTGAGGTCGAAGGACGCACAAAGTTTGTAATTGCAGAGCGATTTTAGAGTAGCTGTGAGGTAAAGGGCTTCAAACTGTCAGAGCTGGAGATCAGGAATCAGCAGAAAAACTTACTGCAAGCTAATGCTTCTGTACTGACAGTCCGCTTGTACCGCTTGTTTTCTGTGGGATTAAAATCTGTCACCTCTGTTAAGGAACTAAATACACAATATAACGATTTTAGGGCTGTTGTAAACAAATATTTTAGTAATTGAGTAATCTATCGATTATTCTTACGATTAATCCAGTAATCGCATAAAAAAATTTTATAAAACAAAATATTGGTAAATCTGGGATAACAGCAGTGATACTATCGGATATCAATATCAGTCCAATTTTTCACATTTGAGCTTCTCTACTAGTTACTTTTTTGTAGTTTAGAAAAATTGTCTGTAACAATAATAGCTCACTTTCTAAGTTAACCTGAAGAAAAGTTATACAACAATCTGAAATTATATTCAATTTAATAATAAAGAGGTAAGCTCACAAATACACTTATAAAAAATGTCTATACTCCAATTTTTAGTTTATGTATTCATCTTCAGTGAGTTTAATAGATGAACTCTCACCTTCCTTGAGAATATGGGAAATGTCGCCTGGGGCGGAGGATAGATTAGAGGTGAATGAACGAATGAACAGGAGGAGGGGAGGAAACAGACCAGGGGACAGACGAACATAAGTCCGTGGGCAGTATGAGGGGCCGTTTAGGACAAAATCTATGTTTTGTCTCTCACATACTACTAAAAACTGATACACACACACAAAATATTAACATTGCACATATATATTTAAATGTCACACAGATATACAATTTTTCTCACACGCATACACTAAATATTAAAATAGCGCATACACACTAATAAAATATCACACACGTATACATTTTTTTTTCTCAAAAGCATACATAAAAGACTAAGATTGCACATATAAATTAATAAAATATAGACTCACCTTTTGTATGTGAGAGTGATGTCACGGAAGAGGCGGGGCATCATTTGGAGATCAGATCGCGCATGTGTTGATACCACAGTGACGTCAGCTTCAAATTGGATATTGGAGCTACACGGTGTTAGCTGCTTTTAGCTCAATGCTAATCCGATTTTTGAACGCTAATTTCGGCCAGCCATTCTCTACCGCTCCTTCCTCAAGCACTCGGTGGTTCACTTAGGGCTTACTCCGGCGTTAGAACCTAAGTGAACCTCCAAGCGCTTGAGGAGGGAGCGGTAGAGAACGTCTGGCCGAAATTAGCGTTGATCAATCGGATCAACCTTGAGCTAAATGCCGCTTACTCCGGCTCTAACGCCTTACCCCGGTGCCAGAGCCATAAGTGAACCTCCGAGCGCTTGAGGAGGAAGCGGAGCTAACGCTGGAGCAAGGCGTTAGAGCCTTACGCCGGAGTAAGAGGAGTTAACGCCGGACGAAGCGGAGCTAACGCCGGACGAAGCGGAGCTAGCGTCGGAGTAAGAGGAGCTAACGCCGGACGAAGCGGAGCTAGCGTTGGAGTAAGAGGAGCTAACGCCGGACGAAGCGGAGCTAGCGTCGGAGTAAGAGGAGCTAACGCCGGACGAAGCGGAGCTAGCGTCGGAGTAAGAGGAGCTAACGCCGGACGAAGCGGAGCTAGCGTCGGAGTAAGAGGAGCTAACGCCGGACGAAGCGGAGCTAGCGTCGGAGTAAGAGGAGCTAACGCCGGACGAAACGGAGCTAACGCCGGAGTACACACCTAAGTGAACTTCCGAGCGCTTGAGGAGGGAGCGGGAGAAAACGGTTGGCCGAAATTAGCATTCATAAATCGGATTAACCTTGAGCTAAACGCCGCTTACATCGTGGAGCTGCTATATCCAACTTGAAGCTGACGTCACTGTGGTATCAACGCATGCGCGATCTGATTTCCAAATGATGCCCCGCCTCTTCCGTGACAACTCTCACATACAAAAGGCGAGTCTATATTTTATTAGTTTATATGTGCAATCTTAGTCTTTTATGTATGCTTTTGAGAAAAAAAAAATGTATACGTGTGATATTTTTGTAGTGTATTCTATTTTAGTATTCTGTGTGTGTGAGAAAAATTGCATATGCATGACATTTTAATAGTATATATGTGCAATTTAAATATTTTGTGTGTGTGTATGAGTTTTTAGTAGTGTGTGAGAGACAAAACATAG